>QJNX01000351.1:0-58304 GCA_004155925.1 Monosporascus sp. MG133
TAATAATAATAATAATAATAATAATAATAATAATAATAATAATAATAATAATAATAATAATAATAATAATAATAATAATAATAATAATAATAATAATAATATATTATAAATAAACAGAAAATATATTTATATATAGTTTAAATAAAACTTATATTTATATTTTAAGGTTAAAATTAATTTAAAAATTTATTTTAAAGCCGTTATTGTATAATTATTTAAAAGTATTTAATTAAAGTTAAATAATTAAAAGGTAAAGGAAATTTCCCAGCTCGCTTATATATCCAGCTTGCTTATATGGTACGTTATAAGGGATATTAATTGCGTTATATCTTCTAATACGTCATAGGGCATATTTATACCACCTACGGCGATGTGCGAAGTGGACGGTCTGGAGGGTACGGCGGCAGCGAGCATACGTTCGCCTTATACGAACGCGAGCGTATCGTTAATTTTAAAGGCTATGCTTCGGCCTGCATCGACAGCCTGCAATTTTATCACCAATACGAATAGTAAGCGCTTTACCCCTGCACCGTATTATTCTGATGGTTGGCAATCATGATCACAAGGGTGCAGCGAGACGTAAGGAGGAGGCGGCGGCAGCCCCGTCGAGTGGTCACCGCCCGAGAAGGACACTCACCTGTCATTGTTTTGCTTCCATGGCAGAAGCGGTGGGCAAATCGATAGCATTGGGCCAGTGTGGGCTACCGACCCTACTGAGAAGTGCCTCTCATGATCGATAATCCAATGCGGACCCTGTAGCGAGGGCTGGGGCTTATGGGCATTTTAAACTGTGCCGTACCGCTCTTAAAGCGAATTTTAATGGTCCTTGTCATCTTTGCGCTTGCAGATGTCAGCAACCGTCCAGTGCTGACAGTTTAGGGGGTATACAATCGTCGCTAACGGCGATTCTGGCTCTCAACCTGGCATGGGCGCAATAGAATGTCAGAAATTCATGTCAAATCAGATAAGGCGTCAAGGAGTACGAAACGAATGATATTATCATAGGGTATATGATTTATCTACTTCAGTCTTCACGTATCCTTGTTTGGTTCAACCTGTCCGACGCCGAATTTCGCACTCCACCAAAGCAAAATTGATAACTGTAAGGAAGAGATGGCAGGAGAGTAGCAGAGGGAAATCACTATGTGCTCATAAGTTCCTCGTGATTTTCAGCGGTAACAGTCGGCTCAGCCAATTGTCGGGTCCGAGTAGAGTTCCGTTGCTGCTATTCGCTCTGTGAAAAGCTGTTGTGCGCCTTGTCCTGTCGCGATCGACTCGGCCCCCGATTCGGATTCTTTCACTGGTTCACCTTCTGGCGTTGCAGCAGGTTGGTGCTCTCCTGTGCCCGATTTCTGCTTCTTGCCAAATAAGTTGACAGTCGGCCGTGGAATGCTCGGCATCTGACTCGGGATGAACGACTTAAGACTTGATCCGGAGGGCATCTGCGGCATGTCAGGTATCTTGGAGGGTACGTAAGACTTAATATCAGTGCCTGCGTGCTGTGCGACTCTCATCAGATGTCGCATGTAAGTTGTCTTTTTTGTCTCTTTCACATTGACAACCTGTGGGGCTGTCTCATCGTCGTCCGGCAAGGGCACGAGAGATGCAGCTGCGGATATGTCAATGGGCGATTCGTCAGGCATCTCTCCATCGTCTTCGCTGTATTCGTCCACTTGCTGTGTTCCCGAATCTCTGGGGCCTGTTGCTCCGCTAACAATGTCAGGCTTTGGGACTTCTTTGCCATCGTCTGTGGTATCCACAAGGTGATCGACGGGTTCCTGTGGCGGCGGGGTAGTAGCAAATTTCGGGTCGTCGTAGAGTTCACTCTCATCATTAAACCATTCTACGACGAAATCGCTTGCCTCCTTCGTCATCCGCTCATAGTCCTCATTCTTGTCCGGCTTGAACATGCTTATGTGGGCCTGGACCTCGTCTTGAACACTCTTCACGACTTGTCTCGAGAAGAGGTTGTAGGCCTCGTGTTCTTTCTCTGGTATGGCGCAGAACGTCCTTTCAGGGACGAAATACCCTCCGCTCCATACGCCATTTGCCCCAAGTGAGATGTAGAAGTCATGGATACCAACGCCCCTAAGTCTCGCCATTCGGTCAAGCCTTCGGCTAAGCTCTTGCTGCTTCAGGAGAGCGCCAACGAAAGTGAAGTGGTCGGAAAGGTACTCGAACGACCTCCCAACGTTTCCCCTGTTTATATACGCAAGGCCTTGGCTGAGGGTGTCAATCCCCTGGTTGTACCCCTCCTTCACAGATTCCTTATTGAGGTTGCGCATGCTTTTCAGTCCTTCCATGATCTTCTGGCGATGGACATAGGCAGCTACACCCCCTGCAGCTATAGCACCGACGGTCCCGGTCCGCAGAGCAATGAGCTGCCATGCCTTCCAAGTAGGACTAAAAGACCGGCTTGCTGGCATCGAAGTGGCAGATTTTGTGAACGCAGATCTACCAAAAGCGACAGGCGCTGCCGAAAGCGCCGTCATGACGTTGAAGACATTGCTGACCTTTGAATAGTTCGAAAAAGCACCGTAGACGAACATAGATCTCGCCAGCCCATTGAATGGCGTATCAAATGTTAAAATGCCCTGAATGAGTGGGAACATCGGTGAGCCTTCTTCGCCGTTCGCTATTCTCTCATTCAATATGAGGAAGAGGGTGTCAACGGCGACGAAACCCCTATCAACACGTCAGCTAACGGACTGCGCCCTACAAATAAACAGTAACGCTCTGACCCCATGGAATGCGCCACAAGAATGACACCGACATCTCTGTCATGAGGAGGCCACGGCTTCTCGCTGTGCGTCTTTCGGATGTCAATAACCTTCTCCTTCAGCCTGTGTTCATTAGCGATCATAGGCTCATATCAATCGAACTGTGTCACCGGTGTCTTACCACGACAGAAAGGCTTCAGAGCAACAGCCTAACTCTCCCTTCGTCTCATACCGAGGATATACTATCGATTCCACATTGTGATCGGGAAGCTTGCTCGACACCTGCTTCTTCAAGTCGCTAGGGAAGTCGTGGAATGTGTCGTCACTCCCCTAAGATCTCGTCAGCACATAAAATATATCCAATCCTAGCACCGGTAGGCAAGCGAACCCTGAAACCGTGAATGAAGCACAACAAAAGAGTTCGCGGCATTATGAGTAAGCTTGTGTAAGATTCTAAGGGCGCTCGGAATGAATTTCGCAATAGACTTGGATTATAGGATGGAGATGATATGCATGATGCTGATAGGTAAATATTATATTGTGCATCAAAAAGCCTGACTAAATCTTGCCGCCACAAGCCATGAACAAACTCAAAAGCAAGTAAGGTAGGACATTGGAGTATGTGGCGTCGTACTGGCTGCTCTGCAGATGTGGTTGCCCGACAGCCCACCCTCCACATTGTAGCCAACACGTCATGTATGACGACGTTACTGCTATTCAATTCATCATCAGTCCGAGGGTGATACTGGGGGCGGGAGGCAGTTCCTAGGCGGCACAAGTAACCAATTCTAGTGAGGCGCTACTGGTCATAGGAGTGTTGCCACCACAACGGCACTTGTACGCATGAGCATTGTCGAAGCATCGTCAAACTAATACCCCTATTTTGCTTGATAGCCGCATTCATGATATTGTTAAACATCGTGAGACGTTGTGAAATTCCAGTAGAGTTAATACAGACCCAAAAAGCACTTTTGACTCATTAACTTAGTGTTAAACCCGCCATGAATAATCATGAGACGATTCGTAAATCGTACACGCCAACTGACGTCCCTTCCATTATACATACATATTAGATCTGCAAGTAGGCCCTTCGACGTATTACCGGTTACCTCATAAGGAGAAGACGCAATTAAAAGTCCAGTCTTGTTGCGCTTACAGGATGCCGCCCAGAAGACCACCACCTGACTTCTTCTTCTTGCCGCCACTTCCGCCCAAACCGAGGACGTCACCGAGGCCGAGACCCTCGAGGACCTTGTTAAGTCCAAGGCCGCCGAGGAGGTTATTGACGAGCCCACCGAGGCCGAGGCCGTTGAGCAGCTTGCCGACGAGGCCGAGGACGCCGCTGAGCAGCAGGCCGACGGCGGTGAGGATCTGGAAGAGGGGCTCGGCGAGCAGGCCCCAGAGCGGGTTGATCTGCTTCTTGGCGCGCGGCATGTCCTCGAGCTTACGCTTCGCGTTCTCGATGGTCTCAGTCACGTGGCCCGTGAGCTCCTTGAGCAGCTCCGCGAGCCGGTACTCCTCGGGCGTCGCCTCGCGCGCCGCCGTCTTGTGCTTCGCGTTGGCCGAGATGCGCCCGTCCGGGTCCAGCCCCCGGATCACGCCGTTGGCCTCCGTCAGGATCTTGCCGCCCTCCTCGATGAGCGGGCGCACCTCCTTGACGAGCTGCTCCTCGTCGCGCTCCTCTTCAGGCTTGCGCTCTTCGGCCTCGATTTTCTGTATTTAGACGAAATTTTAGTAGCCGCATAGATACGTAGAGAGATAGGGAAGAGATAATTGTATGCATTGAGAAACATGTAACTTACACTTGTGATCAACTTTAAGATCGGCTTGATCTTGTCAAGCGACTGCTCTATGCAGTTCGCGATCTGACCGGCGATCTTGCGGTCCTGCTCAAGCTGCAGACGGGCCTGCTTCTCCTCCTCGGTTTTCGTGGGCTCGGGCTCGGGCTCGGGCTCGGGCTCGGGCTCGGGCTCGGGGATCTCCGCGAGCAGCGAGCAGTGCCCGAGCTTGTTGCCCTTGCCGTCGACGACGTCACCATCCTCGTCGATCTTCTTGCCGATGCACTGGCCGAGATCGCCGGTGGTGAGCTTGCCCATGACATCGCCGTTCTCGTCAACGACTTCGCCCTGCTTGTTTACGCGCCGGCCACACATGGGGCTCACATCCTTCTCCTCCTCGGGCTCCTCCCACCGCTCGGCATGGCCGATGGCGTTACCGTTCTTGTCGAGAATGTCACCGTCATCATCGACGGGGCGACCCACCAGGGCCTTGGGGTCGCCGGACACGAGACGGCCTACGACATCACCACCGGGAGTGACGACCTTGCCCTCCTTCGTAACGGTGCACCCCTGCAGCTCGGAGAAGGGGCCGTCCTTGAGGCCCTCGCGCTCGGCCTCGGGGATGACCTGGGCCTTGCCGATGATGTCGCCGCCCTCGTTGCGGATGAAGCCTTGCTTATCGCACATCTTACCGACAAGCCGTGAGAGCTCGCCCTCGACGACGCGGCCGTAGATGTCGCCGTGCTTGTCGACGACATTGCCGGCCTTGTTCACGCGCTTTCCGGCCAGCGCCGAGTTGTCGATCTCGGGCTCGGGCTCCTTCTCCGGCTCCTCCCAGCGCTCGGCGCGCCCGAGGCGGTTGCCGGCGCGGTCCAAGATATCGCCGTCGGCGTCGACGGGCTTCCCCTTGAGCTTCTTGGCGTCGCCCTCGACGAGGACGCCGACCTGCTGGCCCTGGAACATGACCTTGCCGTTCTCGCCGACCATGGCGCCGGGGAAGTCCTCGAACGGCGCCGGCTCGCTGACCTCCTCGCGCTCGCTCTCGGGGACCGGCTCCGCCTTGCCGATGACCTGGCCGGCGTCGTTGAAAATCTGGCCGTCGGCCCCGACCTTCTTGCCGACGAGATGCTTGAGGATGCCCTGTACTACGTGACCCCAGACCTGGCCCTTGTCATCGACGACGTTGCCCAGCTTGTTGACCTTCTTGTCGCGCAGGATCGAGTAGTCGATGGCCGGCTCCTCGGGCTCGGCCGGCTCCTCAGCCTCCTGCCGCTCGGCGTGTCCGATGACGTTGCCGTTTTTGTCCAAGATGTCGCCGTCGGGATCGACCTTCTTGCCGACGAGCTTCTGGAAGTCGTCACCCACCACGACGCCGACCTGGCGGCCTTCGTAGATGACCTTGCCGGACTTGTCGACGGTAGCGTCGGGAAAGTCCTCGAATGGGGCGGCCTCGTTCTTGATGGCCTCGGGGAGAACCTCCACCTCGCCGATGACGTTTCCCTGGTTGTCCCACACCTTCCCGTTCTTGTCTGGGGTCTTGCCAGCGAGCTTCTTAATATCGCCGCTCTTGACCCTGCCAAGCGGGTTGCCATTCTCATCAACGACATTGCCTCCCTTGTTGATCTTGAGACCCGCCAGGATGGAGATATCTGGCAGACCGGTTTCCTCCTCTCGGGCTTTAGCCTCCTCCAGAGCTTCGAGGCGTTCACGAGCCTCGGGGACTTCCTCCTTGATACGCTCGGCGATGCTGCCTTCGGGTGCCAGGCTGACCTTGCCCAGAACAGTGTCGTTGTCACCGAGCAGGTTTCCCTTTGCATCGATGCCCTTGATATCCTTGCCGATCAAATGCTCGTAGTCCTGTCCCTCAGCTAGCTTGCCTAGGATCTTGCCGTTCTGGTCCGTGACCTGACCGTCCTCGGCGATGTTAAAAGGGCCTTCGTACATGGCGACGACCTTGTCGGCCACGGAGGGAGCGAACGAAGGGATCTTGATGCCGGTATCTTGCTGGGCTTTCTCGAGCGCATCGAGGTGCTCGGCAGCCTCGGGGACCTGCTCCTTGACCTTCTGGGCCATCGAGCCTTCCGGCGCGATGTTGACCTTGCCGAGAACGTTGTCATCCTGGTCCAGGAGGTTGCCCTCTCTGTCAATGCCTTTCACTTCCTTGCCGACGAGGTCCTGGATGTCAGAACCTGCGGCCAGCTGGCCGAGGACCTTTCCGTCCTTATCGGTCACCTTGCCTCCGTCGGCGATGGTGAAGGGCCCTTCGAACATGCCGATGACCTTATCGGCTACTGACGGTGGGAGTGATGGGACACCCTCGACGGGAATTGGTGCTTCTTCAGCTAGGCCCTCAGCCTTTGAGCCGAGCTGGCTCTGTGCTTCTCCTGCCTCGTCCTGTAGGTCGATGGGCGCCTCCTCTCCGGCCGTGTCCTGCGCGTCGCCAGCAGCGCCCTTCGTGGCCTCCTTGGCGCTTTCACTCTTGTCCTCAACTTTGCTAGTCGCGTCTTCCGCCTGGCCTTGGGCATCGTCTGTAACGCCCTCAGCGGCATCCTTGACGCCTTCGGTCTTGTCCTGGGCTTCGCTAGTTACATCGCCCGTCTTGTCTTGGGTGCCACCTGTAACACCCTCGGGGGTATCTGTAGTTTCCTTTGTCGCGTCATCGACGGTGTCAGCGGCGCCCTCTGTGGTGTCTTTTGTAGTGTCTTCCGTAGTGTGCTTAGCGCCTTCGGCTTGGTCCTGGACCTGGCTAGGCGCGTCTTCGGCCTTATCTCGAGCGTCACCTGTTGCGGCCTCAGCGGTGTCCGAGCCCCCCTGAGCTGCATCGTCGGCAGTCTCAGTGGCGCCCTTGACAGTGCCCTGGGCGGTGTCCGTAGCTCCCTTCGTCACATCGCCGGCGGTGTCAGTGGCGCCCTTGGCCGTGTCACCGACTTGGTCTGTGACACTCTCGGTGCCCGTCGCCTTACCCACGGCGTCGGTAGCACCCTTCGCGGTATCGCCAACGGCTTCAGTAGCCCCCTTAGCCGTATCGCCCGCGGCGCCAGTGACACCGCTGAGCGCCGTCTTCGCCGCGTTACCGGTGCCCCAGAGGGTGCCGCCGAGTCCGCGGCCACCTCCGCCTCCGCCTTCCTGCTCCTTCTGGTCCCCACCGCCACCGCCGCTGTCCTTCGCGGCGGTGGTGTAGTTGGGCTCCGAGGAGGAGGCGTTATCGTCGTTGTCGTGGTCGTCCTCCAGCGGCTCGGCCTTGCCGACGACGCCGCCGTCATGGTCCAGCACGTCGCCCTCCTGCGTGACGATGTAGCCGACGAGGTTCTTGGGGTCGGTGCCACCGCCGCTGCAGCTGATGACCCGGCCGATGACGTTGCCGTCGTCGTCGACGACCTCGCCGTCCTCGTTGATGCGGCCCGCCGCGGGGACCATCTCTCCCTCGCCGTCGCCGTCGTCGTTGCCATTATGAGACTTATCCCTGGCCTGCGATTGTGGCTCATCGTTCCTCATGGTGCGGGGCACAGCGGCATCATCAGCACCGGCACCGCCATGGGAAGAAGCGCCCTTCTGTTGTGGTGTCTGTGTGCCTTGCCTCGGGCTGGGGGCGTTCTCCGTGCCAGCCTTAGGGGCCGGGCTTGAGACGTTTCCTGACATGGCGGCTGGATGGATGAGTGTGACTGGGTCCTCGTCTGTGATTATCTCTTGGGTAGTGTACGTAACTACTCTTATCTGGTGATTATTACGCCTGAGATTCTGTGTAGATGTGGGTATCATGGGTCATGAGGTCTAACTGGAAAGTGGGAATCTAGAACGCTTGTCCTTGGGCCCTTTGGTACTTATTAATGATCGTCAAGCATGCCAGTGGCATAGAGCTAGCTATATTCGAGAAAGAACCTAATTTACGTCATAAACTCCGTGCTTGCTCAAGCTGTTCGCCGCTTCTTACGAACAGGATATCAAGGAGCGGCGGCTCATGCCCCAAACCCGTAGCCTTGGGCCTCACTTCTACGAGGTTTCGACGTCATGACTCGGGAGCTTGAGCCTCGATAGACTGGCCGGGACGTCATCGGGGTGGACGGCATGGGGGGTTCATGTCGCCCCTGTGCGCGCTGAGTTCGCATCAGTATCAAGCGATCAAGCCACATTTGAAACTTGCATTGGCTGAATAGAGTTGCTGATCATCGAGTCAGATATCGCAAGGGAGTCACAGAGAGACGCGTGGGTGGGGGGGTTCCCGCGTGGTGATGTGGCTCGCCGCTCTTGCATACGCGGTTAACCACTAGGTGGGGAGTTGCCGTGCGAGCTACTCTCGGCCGACTCTGCAAGGTCGATCCCGATGATGGCCGGTGTTATCTCATCATCGGGGTAAGAAAGCAGCGAGAAGTCGAATTGGGGCCTTCAAAACAAGATTTCCTACTCAAAACGGCGCCCCATGGCCTACAGCGCACCCTAGGTGTCTGGAGTGGAGATCTCGATCGAGCTGAGCAGCTAGCTGAGTGAGCTTCCACGTTACTCGTATGATGAGACGGATATGCAAGTCTAGAACCTTGGTAAGTGTGGACCCAAACAACCTTCCCTGAGCCGCCAGCAAGAGACAGTCACACGTACTGTACAACCGACTTGGAGTCGTCGTACGCTCGCCGTATAAGGTATGCAACGCCGTTTCATAGTCGCCCGAGGTAAATCTTGGTAGAGGTGTGGGGGGCCGTAGGGACTAGTGTCGATGCCCAGTGACCCTTGCTCACACCAGCTCCATGTCCGCCCCCATTTGTCAACGCCTGGTTGCGGGGATCGACCTAACGTCATTCCGCCAGCAATATCTTGTTTCTTTCAGCCACAGCAACGACTGATCGGCGGAATCCACGTCATATCTGGGTTAAGTATGGCGCAGCCATCACTGCTTGGCACCCCTGTGTGATGTATAATCCGTGTATGATCCAGTCTGCTCGAGACTCACACGGCGCGTGAGCCGGATTACGACATATCACACTACATGGGCAGTTACGCAATATGAGCATTATCGACTAAGCGACAAAGAGAGGTATCAATTACGGATATAGACTCGCATAGCTGATAGACCAATCTGCATAACCCCCTTTCAGGTATGCCCGAAGAGACTTCTGTCCAACCATAAGAAACCGACCCCTGGCACCCTCCTATTGCGAGTCTTGCTGTTGCTGCTTTCCAAATGTTGTAGGAATCCGAATGGTGAGTTGGATTCCGTCCGTAGTCGACTTGACGTCCAAGAAGATATCCGACGGGCTGCCGCCGGTATGCGCATTAACCTTCGGTTTCTCTTCCTGCTTGGGGTTTCGCTGCGAACCAGCGGTAGACAGCGGAGGTCCGCCCTTCTCCCCTGGCTTCTGGAAGAATCGACCGATTACATTCCCTGCGGCATCTAGGATATTCCCATAGTGATCAATCTGAAGACCACCCCAAGGACCACCGGGGCTCTCGGTAGTAGTTGACTCCGTGAAGTTCTCCGTGACGTATCCGATCAATTCCCCATTGTCACCGTAGATTTCTCCGTCCTTGCCTACCCGCTTCCCTACCATAGCTGGGAGGTCACCTACCACATGCCCAAGGACCTTGCCGGACTCATCGACAACATTCCCTACATCGTCAACCATCTTGTCTTCCAGGCCTCGGGCTAATTGAGACAAGTTGGCGGGGGGTGATATGCCGATGGGCGTGATTTTGGGTATGTTAGGTATTGGCGAGACATTTGCAGACGCGGAATGGACAGATGGGTCCAAGATTTCCTCTGGTGGATCACCGGGTATATCTTGCAAATCATCCGTACTAGCAAGATTTTCAGTACTTGGTAGGTCTTTCACATCGCCTAGATTATTGGCAATGTTACCGAAATTCGGCTTCGGCGGAACGGGAGGACTGTGGACGACGCTTTGGCGCCGTGGAGGCCGTTGGAATGGAATCTCGATGCTTCGTTCAATATGTGTAGGCTTTCCCATGTTATCAAACGACTGTGTGTCTTCGGCAGCATCTCCCTCTTCGCCGGTAATCTGTGACGTTTCCCTCTCCAAGTCTCCCGATGGAGGCACGTTCACCTTGGCGTTTTTTGAGATGTTCGAAGTGTCGGGCTCGCCTACTGATGGATTCTGTCCATCTTCGGAGGAAGTTCCCTTCCTTGGGGCTGTGTCGGTTGCAGAGACATCCCGAACACCTTCGGCCGCCTGGGAAACAGACGAGGTATCAGGAATGTCCGGTGTCTTGTTGGCAACATTTGAAACCTGCTCTTGGCCTTTCGCGTTTTGTAGCGCTTTACCAGTAGTTCCCTCCATAGCATCGGGTTGGCCTTCTGAATCGGTGTGACCAGGTTCGTCAACGCTTTCACTGAGGACTTGCTTCGTTCTGCCGTTTGGTTCGGCTACAAGGGAGTTGTCTGTGGGCAATTCCTCTAATGCGCCTAGTAAAGGTTCTTTCGAATCCGCGATAATATCATTCGCCTTGTTTGCTCTATCGTCAGAACCAGGTTTACCAGCTAATGACTTGACGAAGCTACTCATTTCCTGGTTTCCGCTATCTGCGAAGTAGTTGGCAATCTCGGTCGGCGATTTAAGCGCGTCTGTTGGGTTGGAAGTATTCTGGTCCGTTGAGCCAAGAGTCGAATCATCCGCGTCTCCCGTCGCGGCGTTCGAGGCGTCCTGAGCGCTATCTGCTCTCTCTCCCGTCTCGGCCGTCCCGTGCTTGAGAGGGTCCGTTGTATTCCTCGAGAGTGAGCCAGGAGGTCCCGTACTTCTGCTTACGGTGTCGCTGGGGTTAAGAGCATTGTCATCCACAAGGCAAACGGGAGTGTCGCCAGTGTTGTCGGACGCAGCATAGTCCGGGAGCTTGCCTGAAGCGGGGTCCGAGAGCGCTGATTTCGGCGCCGATTGGGTCTTCTCGTCAATGGCTCTCCGCAGTTCTTGGGATCCGCTTAAGTTTGGGGGAGCAGTCGATTGGGCGCTTCGAGGCGTGGTGTTAATTGAATTCCCTTTTTTTACAGGAGTTGGTGCTTTTGTCTTAGTGGACGGCTTGAAGAGCTTCTTCGTTGGTGTTTTCGTGGGCGTTTGTGGGGTCAGGGTATCCGCCATGGTGGATGCCAATGCGCAGAGATGGTTGGCGTGAAGATAGAGGAAAACGACAAGGAAGATCGCAAGGATAATGTTGCAGAGCAAACCAAGGTTAAAGGTGTCCGCCAAAGTTAGGAACCATAGAGGCGGCATTCATTAATGAGAACTCCAGCTGTTGATTGATAAATCCAAGTTGACGGGATTTGAAACAAGTTCTAATAACGATAGATTCAATTCGGCCGTCTCAACGTCTTGAATCTTCACTGTCCAGGGCCTCCCGAGCCAGTGTGCCCGGGGGCAGGCCAGAAACCCCCCATGTCCCACTTACATTGCGTCATTCATCGCAGCATGAGCAGCGTACATCAACCATCCCGACCAAGCCCAGCGTTTGCATGTTGACAGGGATATGGGAGAGCGCTAGCCTAACATAGCCCACGGTCTAGGCATGAGCTGTCGTGCCAGTTTGACTTCAACCTAGGACAACTGCTCGGACAGCGCCTGATTGTCCGCAACTTGCGATGAGTGAAAATGGAAAGATGCATTTCCCCCTACCTTGTCCAGAAACGCAAGGTGCAGGTGATCCGACAAAGTTGGAGCCGCTGGCCGCTACACCTATGGCGAAACTCTAAATAAGTTGCAGTCGTGAGACCGTTGCGAAACGTAGACGGGCAACACACACCCCACAAAGGTAGAGAAAGTCAAACACCTGGCCTAGTGGACAGCGTTGAAGCGCCCAGGACGTGCAGTGGAAAGGAGGCAGGGATATGAGCTCGCTCGGCCGTGCTCCCTGTTGGTGGTGAGAACGTCGAGATTGACATGCCGTCCATCGCGGTCACGGGGCTTTGAGACATCTTGGTTATACTAGATCAAGTCCATAACCGGCTGTGACTAGCCCTGCTGTGCCCGTCCGCATCGTATAGAGGATAAAGAACCGTTACCCCGTATCACCGTAAGCACATTTGACGCAGTGAAACCCGACTGTACCTGGAGTGTCAGACAAAACGGATAACAGTGGATTGAGTGCCACGAGGTCGAGAAATGACTTGTAGGAAAAGGAAGTGAAGGGTGGTCTGGCACGGGAACGCGTCTCCAATGGGAATTCAGAGACTGTGGCTAGGGGCTTCAGTGGCTTTGTGAACATGAGTGGCTGATTGGATGTGGCTGGGAAAGCGTGGCACATCAGGTCGTCATTATGCGTTCCATGACGGAGAGTTTCTTCCTTCACCTACCCTACTTACGGGCGCGACTATCGAAGTGTTCAAGCTTCGGTTTTCCACTACGATGGTGAGCTGCATCCGTCTCCAGATTTCACCCGGCACACAGAAGAAAGTACGGGCAAGGAAGAAATGTGGCTGGAGAGTACCGGTTGGGCACAGCATGGAACTTCTCGCGTCTTCTACCACGCGGCCCACGATTATGACCGACTACTGTACTATGTAGGTATGTAAGATGCCGGGTCCCTACTAGCCATGCCGCGGTTAGCCGCACCGTCGCACGGGCTCTACCAAGTAATGGTTCGCGCAAGTCTCGGTCATCGTGGAACCACAGGTCAACTTCATCCAAAACCTACGTGAAAATAGACCGCTTCGCCCGGGCACAACAGGATTTCCGAGGCAAGGATGTATCCCCCAAATTTGGTATGCTTCATGTGATAAGAATGTCTTATTCAGCAAATTTTTTGCTTATGGCCCCTGTCATGCCCTAATCAGTCACCATGGAAGGGAACGTGATAATTCGGTTCAAATGCCGCGTATCCAGCTTGCCCAAGGGTTCGGTATGTTGGCCTATACAGTTTCAGAAAGCACAAGGACTTGCCGCGCATCTCTTGCGTAGGAACGTTGACGCATACCGAATCAAGACCATTGGTCTGAAAGCATAGTGAAACTTCCACGTTCTCCAGCCAATGATCCGGGCCCCTGGTCAAACTTTGATCTGAATATCACGGGTCTTCCCGCTGAACGAGGACCAGACACCTAAGAAACGCAGAATTAAGCTTTCTTCGTTCGAAGTGTTGGAATGAATATTATGTACACATCGCCACTTTTTCTTCTGCGCTACTAGAGAGACGGTCCTAGACAATGCTCGACCTAAGCAAGGGGTGTAGTTAACGACTCTATGATACTTTCATTCCACGTGCTCCTGTAGTGATAAATCTCGTCACTTCGTAGTCATCCTAACTCGCAGATTGCCTTTTTTGGCTAGAGAGAAAAACTAAACACAGAGAAGACCATCTCGAACTTGAAGTGCGTTTCGATTTGCTGTTCAATTCACCGTAGCCGATAAAGAAACGCCGATCACCATGGCACCACCGGAAGCGAGAGTGGTACTGTCAAAGCACCCAGACAGCGTCCGGATGCTCGTCCTCGAAACCGACGAGGCGCGCCCAGACACCCAGGAAGAGATCGGAAGCTATGGCGTGATCATGAATGAGCTGTTCCGGGAAGCGGGAGACGAGCACGATCCGAAGCTCGGAATCGAGACTGTGATGCACTTCGTGCCCGAACCAGATGGCGGCCGCGTACCGGAGCCTGAGGACATCGGGGATGACGTCCATGCGATTCTCATCACTGGTAGCCGTTATGACGCCCACGGAGACGACGGGTGGATACTAAAACTTATGAAGCTCATCAGGTGTAAGTTCTCCCAAAATTACGTGGGGAGCCAAATAGACGCCTGACCTTAACCAAGGGATATGGACGAACCGCCCTGACATCAAACTCACCGGCATCTGCTTCGGCCACCAAGTGCTCTGCCGCATGCTCGGCTCCGAGGTGAAGCCGAACCCGGAGGGCGAGTGGGAGCTCGCGCACACGGCGCTCGACCTCACGGAGGTGGGGCGCAAGTTGTTCGGGCTGCCCGAGGGCGAGACGCGCATCCACCTGCACCAGATGCACCTGGACCACGTGATCAACGCCCCCTCGCCCTCAACGACGGACCTGCTCGAGCCCGGGACGAAGGTGCACGTGTGGGGCCGCAGCGAGCACACCGAGGTCCAGGGCGTGTACATCCAGCGCCGGCTCTTCACGAGCCAGGGCCACATGGAGTTCGACGACAAGATGGTCAGGCGCCAGCTCGAGATGCGCGTCAAGTCCGGCGCCGTCACGCTCGACGAGGCCACCGAGGCCGCCGAGAAGGCCGACTGGATGCACGACGGCGTCAGGGTTGCGCAGGCCGTGCTGAGGTTCTTCCATGGCGATGATGATGTCATTGAGGCATCGTAGAGAGCCGTGTACGCATGATTGTATATTCGAAGCGTTCATGATAGAGCATCACGTATATAGAGTGAACCTTTTCATGACTGTACGACTTTCCGTAGCAAAGGGGAAAGCGATATCAAACCCAATTGGATTCGCGAACAATGCTCTCGACCGAGCCTCATAGGTTTTCAAGCAGATTACTATGTACAGGCTGTCATGACACTCATTCTAAAGATAACATTATCTCCACCAAGTTTATTACGGTAAGTAACCGCTAGCATCCGTTCCAAAGTAATTAAGAGTTAAACAGTAGTGCACTCCTGTTGCCGCATAGGCCTAAACATGGCTGAAAGGATGTCGTAACACATGTGGTGTCATTGCCGACCTCCAGTGGCGTTAGATCGGCAAGTGATCGCCGAATTCGGGTTGCAGCTGATGACGGAGGAGGCTCACAGCCCTTCCCTGTTTGCAGCGAGCAAAATTGTCAGTCAATTGTTTCTTCAACCGTCGCTTCTCACAGCGTTAGTCTCGGGACCTTATGAAAGTAGAAAGAAGGGGATGGGATGTAGAATGTTCGCCATCGCCTTCACCGGACGGGCAATGCTGCCAAAGCAGATATTGGGGTAAAAATGCAAAAATGTAAAAGATGCACGTACAAGAGAGCCAGCGTCAGATCGCCGTGGATCCGCGCCTTCAGCGTGACTTCGACCTCGAGGTTCAGGTCCAGCCGGAGCTTCAGGGGGTTCTTCCCGCCGCCGTCGTCCTTCTTCTGGGGCTGCTGTTGCATCTGCATCATCTGCTGCTGCTGCTGCATCTGCATCTGCTGGTACTGCTGCTGCTGCTGTTGTTGTTGGCGGCGCGGCGCGACTTGTTTCTCGTAGCCCGCGTCTTCGCCCTCCCTCTCGCTATCGTACCACGCCGGCTGGTTGCGGCTCTGGTTGCGCCGCCGGCGGCGGCGGGTCCGCGAGACCGAGGGCTCCACGGAGTCGGCGCGCGCCGGCTTGGGCTGCTGGTCCTTCTTCTGCTCCTTCTGTTTCTTGGGCGACGGCGAGCGCTGCTCGACCTCCGTCTTGGCGTCGTCCTCCTGCTGGTTCGAGCTGCCGCCGTTCTGGCCCTGCTCCTGAGTCTGGTCGCCGGCCTGGTCTCCCGGCGGCTGCTGTTCGGTATCAGGTTGCGATTCTTGCTGGTCTTGTTGTTCTTCTGGCTGCTGTGACTGTGCGTTCTCCTGGCCCGGCTGTTGTCCCTGCTCCTCGTTCTCCTGGCGGGGCTGCTGGGTATTCTCTTCGGCGTTCGCTTGCGACGACATGTTGAATTGCTATTTCTGTTTGGTTCGAGACTTCAAAGTGTGAGTCTATCCTCTTTCTTCATGACAGCGCGTTCGGTGCCAGCGCTAGCGGCGAGCACTCTTGTTTTATTCTCTTACGTCCACCTGGGATACAAAGCTACCCTGATTTTCTTACAGGGCTGGGCACCCGTGACGCAATACCTTACGGAAGTCAAGTTTCCAGGGTCTTCGGGTACGTATCTCAGGGGTGGCTTTAGCGTTTATGGGAAGTGATGACAAGGGTTTACGAGAACGAGATCCCCACTTCCCTTCCAACGTCCCCACCCATACGAGCGAGAATCCTGTCACTCCCGTGTATCTAGGACTGTATTCTCTTGCTTGTTTAGGTTCGGAAAGTAGCGAATTCAATGAACTTCAACTTGATAAGCGGATAGCTTCCTTTCAAGTGCGAATAGAAATCTCGCTGAGCATACTATCTGAAAGTGTCGAAAGATTAGTAGTGTCTACAAGGTTTATAAAAATGGAGTTTCTCTTTAGCTCTACGACCAGGAGGCTATGCCGTATATTATTGGCAATTTACTAATTAATATTTAATAGCTGCTTCCATTTGAAAAGCGAGTTTTAAACGCATGTCGAGGAGCGTTGCAAGGAAGCAACGAAGTCTTTTCATGGGTAAGTAGAATAAGATCATAAATACTTCGTACACACTTACGAATAAGCTGACGTGGAGGTTAAGCACCATGTGGGCCCTGTGGCTGATAATGGACCTGAGGGTGACAACCGCCGAAGATCTGTGCAGGTTGAGAACCTGTTTTTTGCGAGCCCACCGTCTTTCCAGCTGTGGCAGGAATTCTCGCCACACTTTGAACGTCCCTTTGCATTATCGAGACATCTTGTCAAATCTTTGTGGAGTTGCGTCCTGCAAGTCACCTCACGGTACCTGGACTTTCCATGACACCGACCGATGGCGCTGTCGTCCCTTGGCCTAATGACCATCGGTGCGATACCGACGGTTATCGGCGTCGCGGAGGCGATCGACGCTCAGAAGAAGCAGAACCAGCAGGCGAAGGACAGGATCAAGTTCAAACTCACAGCCAAGTTCTCCACAGACGACGAATCGCCCGAGCAGGAAGCCTTCGTGGTGTTCAAAGACTACAAGGTAACCAAGACCCCTAGACCTCAGAAAACATCATCCTTCTCGATTCTTTGCCGACAGGGCATGTACTCATCGATGTTTCTCTTTCCGTTAGCTGTATCTTGATCACCCCTCTCGTCCCGTAGAGGGCTACCGTTTCAACGGTTACTATTTTGGTTACCCCGGGCCAGAACAGTACCAGGGTTTGGTGGCGCCGATAGCTGATGATCCCCCGATGCTTAACTGGATTTTCGCGGACAAGGACACGGGGCTGTTACGTCATGGGTCCCGATCGGACTCCATGGGCCACATCATCGGCCCCTGGAGCTGGACAGAAGACGAGGAATACCTGACGCTGGAGGGCGAGAAGAGCAATTTCGTCGCCGTCGAGAACGAGGACGGCGCCTGGACGGTACATTACGACAAGAAGGGCGACCTTGAAGACGTCTTGACTGAGGCGCGACAGATAGTAGATATCGAGTTGCACAGGGAGTTGCAACTCGGTGTGTCGAGTAGGTACACAAGGGGGTGAGCGGTTACCTCAGCGGCTTACGACGCCGAAACGGGGTTGGTTGAGACCTTGGAGATTAGGGAGTCTGGAAGCCAGAGCCGAAGTCAAGGGCTTGAGCAGGAAGCTACTCCGTCTGTAGGGGGTAAGGTTAGCGTCCTAGTTAGGTACTTTTATTAATTAACTTCAATTTTTTTGGTTTTTATTTTTTTATTTTTTTCTCAGCTTTATAGCCTTTTCATATATTTATTTATTTATTATCCGATTGCGATAATACAAAAGCTTATGTGAATTGGAATTTCAATATAGTAATAGTGTTAGATCTAATGATCGGGGGTACGTGACAGGAATTGTAATTCTTGGGCCTGATACTGAGTATCTCTCTTAATTTCACACGATTCTATACCCATGTACATATGCAAATTATGTTGAAACCATGGAACATCTACAATGTCAATCTCAATGCAAGAAGATGTTGCGGCTACATGTCAGTTACATGTACATGCCGTGGCTAGTGATTTTCGGCAAACTTCTAGAAACCTGTCTCAGCCCCGAAAGAGCTTGTCAATTAAAATAAAGTCTTCCTACACACAGCTACGTGTCACGTGAGACATGGCTCGATTACCAGGCCCACCGCACTGGAAGGGGAGCCGGACACATCAACCTCTTTAGGCTTAGCTTCTGATCGCACGATAGGCAACGGACCTCGAAGCTGTGGCTTATGAAGTCATATCAGCCACTCCTCGTATCACACCCCCAACCGTCTCCTGGACGGGGGTGGTTTCGACCCAAGATCCCCTGCACGTCTCTAGTCCCAAAACAGGATTCAAGAGAAGAGATATCCCCACCTGCTAGACTACGTCCCGGCTCTGGATCATCCCATGACGTCGACATGCCAAGCATGACATATCCCAGATGGAGGTTCTGCAAATCGCTTCTGCCGGCCGCATGTGCGAAGCAGGGGGCCAGTACGGACGTTCCTAGAAAATGTAAATAGCCCCAGCCATCGATGGACTTCGTGCCCGAAACTACCTTTTAGATCCAGAATTCGACTTCTAAGATCCGTCGTCAAAAATCATCGACCGTCCACTCATCCACATAAGACATCCACACGATTGAATAAGAGCAAATCGTAACCGAATATGTCTTCAGGCACGCCTTCGGGATCACAAACCAGGTCGGGCAGCCGTCGCAGCCGCGCGCGATCGCGCAAGCAAGCCACCGCAGCGCAGCCCGAGCCACTCCAGCAGTCGGACAACTACGACGAGGACACCGCCGACGAGGAGATCCAGTCGCCGGCGCCGCGACAGCGCCGCCGCGGACAGCGGACGCAGCAGAAGCAGAGGCAGGGAGGAGGCGGCGGCCCGCTGGGCGGGCTCACAGGCGACCAGCTGCTGCCGACGGGCCAGGTGGGTGAGACGGCGGGCAACCTCGTCAACGGCGCCACGGGCGCGCTGAGCAACGTGGCGGGCGGCGCGCTCAACAAGCAGGACGGCGGCGGCGGCGGCGGCAAGAGCGACACGCTGCGTCTGCGCCTCGACCTCAACCTCGAGGTCGAGGTCACCCTCAAGGCGAGGATCCACGGTGATCTGGAGCTGGCTTTATTGTAAGTGTCCATAACGCCATCCCCTACCCCCTTTGCCCTTCGCCTTTCCGTGACCCCTTTCCCCATCCTACCTTCTTGGCGTAACTTTCTTCGGGTATCTCTGCTTCCTGCGTCATAGCTTCCTACATGTCATGTCACGTCACGGCCTCCCATCCTCTTGCATTAAACATGTTTCTGATGCGTTCTCAAGGGATGGTGCTTGATCCTCCTTGTAAACTACATCTTCTGATACCATTTTAAAGGGATACCGCTTAAGCTACCAAGAATGTATGACGTATATGAATACCCATGAGGTATATCTTACCCGCCCTCTGTTTCGCTCTTCATCATGTTCTTCTTCTCAACAGTCACATGGCATTCTATTATTGAGCAAATAGGCTAATATGCATAGAAATTAAAAGATCGATGTGATGAATTTCGGACTTTCATTATGGCTACCGCCAATCGCTCTTTGCTGCTGGGTTACAGGATTTTAATGGGATGCCACCTATTCAAGTAATGGAAGCTATAAATGTGCGTGATGGGCACTGGGGCACTAAAACAAGAAAGCAAATTTCATGGCGCCTCGACGATATCTTTTCTAGTTGTATCTATATAACCATGTAATAAACCAGATATCTTCAAAGACTTACTCAACCCGACGGCTCAGGTTCAACATGTGAATATAGACTTCAAGGCGTGTAAGATACGGATCTGGCTTGGACGCAAAGGGAGTGCCGCACTGTTGCACCCACCCGGCGCCGGCGCAGCCACCTCCAACCGCGCGCCCTTAGCCCTACCCTACCTGGAGCTGTGGGCAGGCCCACAGCGCCTACAGTTTGTCCTTGAGCGTTGTTCTTTCGGGGCTTGTCTTATCTCGGCAACGCTCTAACAAGGGTCAAGAGTGCAAGGGTTAAATCAACTAATAGACGCCAGGCTTCAAGCCAAGGTATCTTGCCTCGGCGACCCCGGGCTTGTATACCCAAAAATCAGTTAAATAATTATCACATAAGCTTGTATCGAAGCACGCTGGCAACGCGAATTTCTACGCGGATAAGGTACGTTATATTCAGGGGTCGGGAAAGTAGCGAAATGAGGTATGGATACGCTTGCACGAGTGACCCCATGTTTGGGTCTAGTCCGGATACCTCGAATGCATCGGCCCGCACAATACGACTCCCAAATCTGTGCTGCTCTGTACATATGGGAGGAAGATGCCCTCATCGTCCTGAAAACATGGTCCCCTCCTGTATCCGGACGTCTCGTGACGCAATTCGAGATGCGCGTACGCGATGAATCAGGAAGCTGCATCACACGCCCGGTGCCCCATCACATGTGCTGCTTACGCTTCTCTTCAACAGGATGATCCGTCCCGAAGGCCTAGAGCCCGACGTTCTCTGCCCGCCGTTTTCGCGACCCTGTGGCTAAGGGTTGTGGCCTTATCCTGTGGCTATCGCGCTTGTGCCCAGTTCTCCCGTCTATCCGTCGAACACCATGTAGCGCTACACCAAAACTTAGTCGCGGATGAGGTTGTACCGGCGCTTCGAGCACATTACGGGGTTAGCGCGTGTAGGCAATAACCCTCCCAGACCACGCGACAGACATGCGCTGCGCGGCGATCACGCCAAGTCGTTTATGTCAGATCATGTCATATTGCGTGGGGAGTGGATGCGATCAACCCGACAGCGCGGGAATTCGCCAATGCTGCAGGTTATTGAAGGAGAGCCCTGGCGCGGAAGGAACGCCTCCGCGCACGCGACTTGCCGAGTCCGGCCCGCCTCGACATCATGGGGATCTAGCCCTGGCTCCGGATCTCTTGGCTAAACGGACTGCGACGTTCAGCCAGTCATTCGCTTAATCGGACGAACTACGTACGCTGTATGAGCCCCGGACGGTTTGGGGAATGTGGGAAGGTATTCCCAAGAAGCTGGGAACTGGCATCGCTTCCCTATCGTCACGTCAGAGTGCATGGTGTATCCCACCCGCTTGTCCAATTCTACCCCCGGCGATGCCAGCTCGAGGAATTTTCCTACGCCGCTTACTCCGCACCGCGTGGAACCTCGGGTCAGGTTCCGAAGTCGATAACGAAGGCGAGATCTAGGTTGTCTCGTCGAAAGGGGGGGGCGTGGTGGCCACGATGGGATGGAAAAGACGTAAGTCGGTAGGCATGCTGCGCCATGATGTTATTCGTCGATAGACGCGTTGCGCTTGCTTTGCCCCAATCATTTGCCAGTGGAAAACAGCGAATTGGTACTGAGGCACCCAGATATTCCCGCGTTCTCGACATACGTCGGAAGGGCCGGTCATCTCGTGATCTCAAGCTAGTATCCAGCAGACCCCCTTTTTGAGCCCTACCGACTAGGATCTAAAGTGCCCCCATATTGCCGATTCAATATGGCCTCGTTTGTCTCATATTCGATAAATGGTCGGCAGTCACCGAGCAAATCGGGCCTTCGATCCGCGAAGTAGGATGTTGATGTCCGTAAATATGTGGTGGACGTTTGATAAAGGGAAGGCAGGGTGAGCAAGAGTCTCTGCGGATATTGGGTCATTTTACGTTGTGATGGTCTTGTAGTAATGCAACTCCAGTTGGTTGCCGATATTTGTCACTTCCATGTTTAGGATGTGTTTCTCATGAGGTGCAGCCCAGAGAAGGCTGTCGACTCTATCTATTAGTTTGTTTCTACGTTTCACATAAAGGCGACGTCAAAGAACATATTCAACCAAACAACACCAGCCACAGATAGGTCCACCTCTATATGCACACCTCTACATATCTGCCTGTTTGAAACACATTGCGCGTGAGGATAGACTACCAAACTTCCAAGATACGGCAATCCGAGAGGTGGTCGCCGCAGATACCAACACTTGAAGACTGCACCATACACGTTTCGAGAACTCGGATAAACAACAACAGCAACAATAACGACAGCCGCACGCGCATATCATATCACCATCCATCCTGTCGTTACCGCCTCAGAATTTTCGGATCCACACGGACTCGACAACATCCACCCAAACGCGCCTCTTCCCTCCTGTAGGTCGCCTGGCTCTTATTCCCCTCGATTAATCCAACCCTTACTTACCATCAATAGGCCTCGAACCATCATTCCTACTACAATATGCCCGCTATGGATACAGACTCGGCCATCACGATGCATGGACCGGCCAAGGAGCGGCATGAAGGTCATAACCATTCAAACTCCAACCTCATGTTCATGAACGGGGCCATCGCAATGGTCGCCACCACCATGATCATGCTCTGGTTCATGCTGGCCCTCTTCTTCTTCTATCACTTCAGAAAGCCGCTCCACAAGTCGTCGCTCGGGGACGCCATCGAGCTGCACCAGCTCAAGCCGCCGCGGGGCGAGGAACCGGAGCTGTGGATATTCGCCACGGAAAGGGGCACTCGGCCACCGCCAGCGGTCGTGGTAGAAGCTGCACACGCAGAGGTTTGAGTCTCTGCAAGCGGCGTTTTCGGAGTCTTGTGGGAGCAGATGATTCATGGTCTGGTGTTATGGTTTTCGGTTGGCTGCCTAGTTCTTTGCCCTATTGTATGGAACGGGGGACTTTTCCGGTAAAGTATGTTGGTTGTTGCTGGGGTACAGGGTCGATGTTCTTCGCTCACTGTTGGTATACCAACACTCTGGGCCGGACGTTCGGTATAGACTGCTCTGTGATATCCTCATTACCTGGGGACAAAAGATTTTAGCCCAACAATTCCAATCAGTTAGGGCCCCTCCCGCTATGCAAAATCGTTCAAATATCACGCCGATTTCACGTATGCACCTGAAAGCTTGTCTTCTTTCACCTCCACCTCACGTCGACTGTCTGATAAAACCGACAGTTGGGTCCCAATCTGTTGCATCCCGTACCGATAAGCCACCCACAACCCTGTCGTATTGTGACTGCCCTAAGTATCCGATGGGCTGAAGTTAAACAACTCACTCCGCCAGAATCCTTGCACCAGATGGCCACTTCACCCATTGAAAGGGTGCTTGACTGTTAAAACTATCGCATTAAGGCAGACGATCACAAGCTTCAGGTTCGTACCCAGCCTTAACCATGCAGCACATCATACTAACAAAGTCCAAAGTCCCTACCACGGAGTACCAGCCCCACTACTGCCATGGCTCCGACAGCCACCTTGTTAGCCAGGGACGAGATAGAATCCTAGGTCTGTCTCCTGTCGCATCGGCCCTGGTCATAGCGGGTGCGGTGGCTGCAATACTCATCCTCATAATCGTCATCGGTTACTTTCGACACTAGCGCAAGGAGACTCCCGACGCCAAAACGGGCTCCAAAGGGTACAATTCTGATTCCGAGCAACATGCATTTGCCACTACCTAGACATAGGCACACTAGCGTGTGACGCATCAGTTTGGTGGCAAGCAGGACCAACATTACGATTGCTTGATTGATCTTAAAGAGGGACCTGAAGTTAGAGACGTTGGCAGCCTAGGGTTGCGAGATGCTTATGGCATGGATGCACTGCTGGAGCTCATTCGGAATAGGGGTAGCTGTCTTGGCACTGGTAGATCGTGTGCAGCTGCTACAACTGGTCAATTTTCGACATGAAACCAAAGCATGGACGTAGTGACTAAAGCTCGTTGCTCCAATTGATATGATGAGGTTGCAAAGATTCAAACTTGAACATTTACTACTGTAGTGCATTATATCCCTGTCTTGGTTGTGCTACAGCCCTGATCATCCATTATCCCATACCAAGAGAGAACAGTTTTAACTTTTTGAATCATTCTCCATGTGCGTTATGCACATTATGTATCCAAAGTACCTATCATGGCACGTATTTCATTATATTGGCAAGAGGTGCAAACCTGTAGTAGCCCCAATTCAAATGATAATGTAGATGATTGCCTCCGGTAGAGATGGGATCAGCCTTCGTTGAAAAGGGTTAACACTGGGTGTTTGTCCTTGAATCATAGGTACCTATTTTAAGAAAGGTTTACTGTCGGTCGTGCATATCGGCCTCGGGCCATTTGTTCTCATCAGTAAGTGGTTCACGTATGGCAATGTTCCAACATGCCGGCAATTGCGTTCAATGTCTATGGCTCGCTAAGACTTAGTCATCACCTTTAGCTACGTTGTATTCTAACACACCGTATATATCCGGTTTCAAGTCTACTTAACAGTCCGTATCCACGTCCCGAAACAATTACAAGATCATAGATCACCCTATTCAAGTCGTAGCCGGCTATAAAGAGAATTATTATACCTGGACAGTTACCTTGGGGCCTCTGATTTTTGAGTCTTCCGGTGATAACTTTGGATCTACCAAGGGCAGACACTCACACTCGATGTTCTTTGCCGCCCGCTTGTAACGAGCATGGAATATTTACTCGGTTGGATGGAAAATCAACATTGCTTAAGCAGACTGGCTAAAATGTAGTTAATGAAGAAAGCAACTGTTACAAAAATAGCGAACTTGTAGCAGCAGTGAGCCTTATCTTCGAGCTGTCACCTTGTCACACCAAAGCTAGTGTCCAATACATCTGCCATATATTGTGATTTTCCTTGTGACAGTAGTTTAAGGCGAGGCTTCCCCACGAACTCGGCAATCGAACCCCATAGTCGGTTGAACCGCCAAGACCTACCATATATACGTATTAACCGCGTAGCATATGATAGGCTGGAAAAGACTCTGGACGTCAATTTCCCAAACGGGACTCACGATGAGCGGAACAAACAGCCGTAATGGACCAATTACGCATCGCGCAGCACATTAATAGCAGGGTGGTTATTATAGATAGCCGTATTCGTCTACGGAGGCGGGAGGTTATGAATGTATATATAACCTGCCATGCTCGCGCCTTCCTTGATAGCTTCATTTCAGTCTTTGAATACCGTTGCTCAAGATGCACTTCCTCTCAAGTCTGCTGCTTGCCGCTACGGCGGTCCAAGCTCATTGTATGTGACCTCCTGAGTATACGCCTGAAGGTTGCTATCTAACACATTTCAAGACACATTCCCGAGACTGGTCGTCAATGGCAAAGCAGAGGAGGCCGACTGGTCCGTGACGCGTATGACGAAGAACGCCCAGAGCAAGCAAGGAATCGAAAACCCAACTAGTCCGGATATTCGTTGCTACCAGTCGAGCAATGCAGCCAACATCGCCACCGTTCCCGCCGGGGCTACCGTCCACTACAAGTCGACCCAGCAGGTCAACCATCCGGGGCCTACCCAGTATTACCTCGCCAAAGTCCCGGCGGGAAGGAGCGCCGCTACTTGGGACGGCTCCGGTGCCGTGTGGTTCAAGATCCACACGACCATGCCAACAGTAGACAGCAACAAGCAGATGACCTGGCCCGGGCAGAGTGAGTTTCATCCCCTGAGTCAGCCTCTGCGGTTCAAAGCAAAGTACTGACTAGCCTGTCTGCCCGAAGATGAGTACGAGACGACGCCAGCTGTTATTCCTGCGAGCACTCCGGACGGCGAATATCTGCTTCGCGTAGAGCAGATCGCGCTGCACATGGCAATGCGCGCCAACGGAGCCCAGTTCTATCTGGCATGCTCACAGATCAAGATCACGGGAGGTGGTAGCGGTAGCCCTGGTCCGCTCGTTTCTCTGCCTGGAGCATACAGTACCAACGACCCAGGGATTCTGGTAGACTTGAACAGACTTCAGCCGGACCAATATGTTCCTCCGGGACCTGCAGTGTGGCGCGGATAGGCATATAGGGAATTAGTTCATAAGCCCAGCTACCTAACTCATGATAAAAGAGCTTTCTAAGATTGGCATATCTTCTACGCACTCGAGAATGAACTCGGTCTTGTTATCGTCCAAACGTATGGTCTCTTCCTAATGGCCGACAAAGGGGCCCCCATCAACTTGCAAGAATGCACCTCGGCTCGCCGCGTGCCAACTCCTGATCTGACTATTTTAACATGAAAGACTGCCGCCGCGTTTGGGCCACCCACTCTTCTCCTATAGCGCAGTTAGTTCTCTGGTCAAGTTCATGTAACAATCGCAACAGTCCTGATATCAGACATGATCTTTCACAATAAGGAGAATGCAACCGATCATATGAAGCAATGCATCCGGAGACGAGCCTCGATTATTAGCCTATATACTGTCTATTAGGATATGTAAATTTTCATGACGTATGTGCATTAACTCCGTATCATTTTTCGCCATAGCTGAGTGCCATCATACAGTTGTCCACCTTCTTTAATTGCGTAGCTGGTGACGGGCCAGTAATTTACTCGGGGAGGTTGTCGATGACGATGGTGGTGGGGTACTGCTGGGTGCAGATGACCCTGTTCAGACCACCGGCGTGGCAGTAAGTGAAGACGTCTCCGCGGCCGTAGAAGCCGGCGCTGTGAAGACAAGTTAGTCCCGACACTACAAACTAGATCCGCAAATAAGGAGAAACTTACAAGCCACCCAGGTCGTGGTAGAGGTGCAGGGCGAACTCGGTCGACTCTCCCTTGTCCAGGGCGAATCGGTACATGGAGTCACCACAGGTGATGACCCCGGTGGGGAAGCTCTCGAGGTTCTGAACCTCGCAGCTGAGGTCGGTGGCGTCCTCGCCGGTCAGGCCGAAGGAGGCGCCGGTGACCTTGCCGCTCTCGTCCTTCCAGACGGAAAGGTCGGAAATGTCGATGTTCTCGTAGCTGTTCGGGTCCGGAGGGCCCGAACCCCGCTGGGGCAGGGCGTAGACGGTAGCGCCAAAGAAGAGGGCGGCGGCGGTAGCAATGGTGAAACGCATCTTGAATTTGGTGTGTGGTCTTAACGGGAGAGTTAAGTGTGATGAGATTGAAGCCGTAGTGTGTTTGTTTGGTTCGTAGTGTTCTGGGGTGAAGGATTTGAGGCAAGAGAGGTGTCAGTGAGGTCGTTATTTATGTAGATTCCCATCCCCAGCCCGACGACTGAAGCGACCTACCGAGTCATCGGAACAAGTCACCATGCCATTCAATACGAGCCTCAGGGTCCCCGAGTCCCACGAGTCGACGTCATTTACCACTAGTCGGCTCCGTTCCAATACTCGTATACGGGTTGCAGAGCCATTCTTCAAGGGGTAAGAACTCCTGGTGGGCCTTCGGCGTCCGTGGCGGATCGAGTGGGACCCGCCTCGGCAGCTTCGGCACCAAACCTGGAAAGGGACTATATGCCGCATACTATATAGGAACTAGAACGCCAGTGGAACCAAGATGGAGATACGAATACTTTGTTGTCGTGTTAGCGTATGGACGTAGAAATGTTGAGGAATGTTTTATGTAAGAGAAGTATCAGCTAGACGTTGAATGACGGAAACATCGGGTTTTCATGACAATAATCACGAAAAATCGAGCCTGTCGAATGCGGCTGGAGGTGGATGGGGAATGCTATGCTATTGGGGTGGCTGCGCTGATTTCATCAATTTAGTGTTCCTATTTTCATTTCTCGGTATCGTTCTCGATGGCTTTAGGCCAGTTTAAAGATACGAGTTCCTGCCACCTTCAGCGGAGGCAGATATGCTACATGAACATCCAAAAAGACGATACCAACGCTTTCTATTGGCTCGAGAACCCCGGAGGGCGCTACGGACGGTCACCATGGCGGGGCACGAAGTAGGGAACATGGCAGTTCGAAATTATTTCCAACGTCAATGGCAGAACAAGCAGCACTAGCGCCACGGAAGCGCCGATGAGATCGTATATTTTGCCACTCGTATCATTCCCAGAGCAACATTTGATCCGCGGCTACAAGACGTCGTTGGCTGCTGCCGAGGTTGGCCCCCGTGAATCGAAATCGCTGTTGGTCCCATTTAACCACGTATTCTTTGCTTTCACCGCATCTTCTCAGCCTTGTGAGCTAACAGACACACGATGGAAGTCTGGGTGACCACCAAATGCGAAGTCGGACCAGGGACTCTTTGTCGTAGGATGGATGGAAAAGTAGCAGTGTGATGTCTCCAGGAGGAACCGAAACCCTTCGCTCTCGAGGAGGTCCCCCTTTTCGTTCTCGAGGCGTTTCGTTCTACTGCAGATTATCGCATGGTGGATTTTCGAACAGCTCAACGCCTCGTATTAGACACACCTCCTTCACTGGTGAATCGGGTCAATTCCGGCATTAAGCAGTCCTGTGAGCACAAATTCAAGCCTTGCCTCTATCTAGTTCGGGCCTCGGCCTACATAAGTTGTGTAGGTATGGTCATGCCCCCTAATTGATTCACCGTGAAGTTGACTTGCTCCACCTAGTTCTCAGCAGATACTTGAGGAAGTCTTAACTGGCCTCGCATGACTGGCATGGACAAACAATGGGAGAGGCAGTGTATGGGTATTGTTGGGCTCATCCTCGGCGGCCATGCTTGACTTGGAGTCCTTTTGCTTGGTTTCTGTATGAATAATCTCAGGAACGCGCCGTCCCCAGCATCTGGATGAGACGGTGACGGTTACTCTGCGAGAATGGCTGAGGTTGTCGAAGAGACACCAGTATAATGCATTAGTATGGGTCCGTTCTCTTCAGTTACTGCCATTGAAGCAATGTCACGGGTGCCGAGCCCGACTAAATGGACTAGCGACGGAAAGGGGCATAATAGTTCCGCGGAAGTCGAACAACGTGTAGCACTGGATATTCCTGTTTGATCCCGTGCACCAGATGACATAGATCCTCCAAGCTCGACCAAAGAAGCTTCCTAGAAGGGCAGGCGGACTCTCATCTCGCCGTGGTACATCCAAAATATGAGCGTCGCAATCGACGATCGGCCGGTGATGAGTCGCTCATGGACGATCATGATTAATGCTATGTAGCCATAGACCTACATACAACACATCTGGTACGCTCAAGGGCAGTCTTGGTTTCGTCTAGGAACGATGATAGCTTCCAACATCCGAGTCCTCAGCAAAGAAGCATGGTCGACAGCTCTCCTCATCCCAACCGGCGTAACACTACCTCTTCCAACACAAGAGCAACTATTGAATAGGTCTTATATTCTCGGCATGAATACAGCGACTAGAGCCGCCGTATTCGATGTAATGCGCACGAGCAGACCCACCCGCCCTCGTATGGGGAACTCGGGTAGATACAGCTAACCTCCAAACCGCCCCAGACTAACGAAACTAGTACGTAACTAGCCCGCCCCAATCGCAACTCAGCCTCGCCCGCCCCAATGTCAAGACTTCACCGGTGGACCCGCAGTCTTGCTCTCCGTGCGACCCTCGGACGCACCGCTCTATTGCCAATACCGGTGGGCACCGGTATGTTGCCCCGGCGGGACGGGTCGGCGGCGAGACCGACAAGAACAGGGAGCATGCCGAGAGTGGAAAGAGGACGGCGGCGGACCAGAAAACGCGATCCCGCGAGAGGCCGTGCGCGTTGCGTGAAGCAGTTGGTGTCGGATAGAAGAGGTGAAGGATAGGGGATAAAGGGAAGATTCGGATGTTCCGTTTATTGATCTCGTAATCTTGCCTGAAGCTTCTCTAATCGAAGGCCGGTCAGGAACGAGGTTTCTTCCCTTGATGCGACTGATGCGGCATATCACTCAGTCTACTTCGCACGTTGATAGGTTGCAGGTGTTGGTCCAGGAATTTGTGATATACCTAACGGGCCTTTGCCAGCCCCTTTGTTCCCGTACCGACCACCGAAAACGACAGGATGACAGACTCCGAGTCGGCGAGGTGTGCAGCAGTGCTACCATCCCCCATCCCTTTCTTCAAATCCGATATCTGCATGGCTTGTCGTCCTCGATGACGGCCGGCGGGTCTCAAATTTATCCGTCTCGAGCTTTGCTTCGCTGAAAAAGACAAGCTCTCCAGTCGGGTCTCTCCTCGTCGTAAGCAAGCAACCACACACACTTACACACTTCCAAATCAACAACAACCGTAGAAGGTTCAAACCCATGAGCGCCCACGCGTATTGGCTCTAAACTCTACTGTACCTCCCGAGCGAATAGCCTTCAGAGCGGAACAGCATTTTATGATTTGTACACGTTCCCCAACTCAAGCCCTAAACTGAGTAGATAAGTAGGTAAGCCCCATAGCCGGCTCGGGTGCGTCACCGAAACGCAGTCACTACGGGGCTCACCCGGAGTTGTGGTGACCGAGATTCCCCTACGACTCTGTGTATAGGTGTCGAGGGTCGCCTGCTTGGAGCGCGCTAAAAGTCGGCAGTGAACGCGGATATCGGTACTATGCTAAGTTTTGCCCCTGACTAGTGTTAAGTAGGTAAGCCAGGAGCAATACGAGTAGGGGTTTCCTTGTATGGGGTTGTGGCGGGTGTTTAGTACCGGCAGTTGAAACCTGTCATCCAAGCATACACCATCGTTTTCAGCGCATAGAAATGCATATGGCTCACACCCTTAAATCCCACGTTTAGGAGCCTTGCTATAGTGGTGAGTGCATTCTTATATAACATGTACGCTATAATTATGTAACCCTATCGTAAACGTGATATACAGCCCAGCGTCTTCGTATGATGATAATTGTACAGAAGTCCATTATAGTTACAGCCAGACAACGACTAAAACAAAATACCTCCAGAGTCCAAACGAGCGTTTGTCCGCCCGCGTAGCGACAATGGTTGCCTCTCTTGCATGTACAACCGGTGAGCAACTCGCTCTATATTCTCAAAAGTGCCGAAGTTACATATCCGACAGGGGGCGAACTAGCAGCAGTAGGAACAATTGTTGGTGCGTTATCGCGTTCTTATAAAGGGAACTCCCATGGATCTTATGCTACCAGATTGGCCAGTTGGCGATTCATGACCCACACTTAGGAAATTTCTGGTGTTCTGCCACTTCGCCCTTCGTCGGATAGAGTTGACTCAGAACATGTCTTTGAAATGCTGGTACACGCTACCGACCGGTGCCGCGCCGTACGAGGTCGCTGACCCGTCGTCGAGAGCGTGTATGTTGGTGACCATGGCGTCGGGCCCCGGCGACGTGTAGCCGTTCATACCGATATAGTCCTCGAAGATGCGGGACATCTCCGTCGAGATCTGGGCCCCGTTGTTCTTGGCACCGACGGCCGGAGCCATTGCGGCGTTCGCCATTTGCGCCCGCGCGAAGCTACTGGGCGTGATCGGACTGTGGCCTGGTTGCACCCCTGCCCCGGCCGGGCCCATCTGGCCGGTGGCGAGCCCGGCCATAGTCAGCGCAGCCGAGGAATGCGGGTCCTCTGCGAGGCCGAGGCGCGGCGCGACCTCGCGAAGCGACTTGACCGTGCTCCAGAGACGCTTGGACACCCACGACTTAGCTGACATGTCCTTGACGAGGTCAAGGGCCATGTAGAACTCGTCGCGGCACGAGGAGCTGAAGTTGACAGGCGCGTGGCACGAAGCCAGGAATAACACGGCAATGGCCGACGTCAAGAACTGGTGGTAGAAGGCCTGAATCTTGCGGTAGATGTTGGTGGTGTTGTTTAGGTGGGTTAAATACTTGATCGTGTTCTTGGCGAGCTTGACAACGCGCTCGGCGAAGTGCAGGTTTTCCATGATGCTGCTGTGCGTGTGCAGAACGGGTGTGAAGAGCCAGGTGCGAATCTGGTTGAGGCGAAGATACGTCCAGATCTGCAATCGCTGAATATCATACTCCTCCTGCGAATTTACCGGCGGGTTCAGATATCGGGGTACGGATTCCCAATCGGGCAGCTTGAGCTGCATCTGCTTGGGCACCTCGGTATACCACTGTTTTATCTGGCTATCCAGATCTTCAAAATCGTCTGGCTGAAACACCACTGCTTCGTCGGGTTGTAACTGACGCACAAGTCTCCAGACCTTAGCAGAGAGCCTCGAGTAGGTTATCATGGCCATCAGGAAGGGGTGGGATTCCGGATATGGTAAGTTGACGTCTATGTCCTCGTCTGGCACGACCCACGGCAGTCCGGTAGCGAAAGCCCACCGACGATCTAGCGTGTAAACGGTCCAGAAGCTGTGGATAGCGTTGTCGCGGGCTTCAAGGTTTTCGATCCGCGAAATCGCGTCTCGACGGTGAAGCCCGAGTTCGATGCAGAGGCGTGCAACTTGGCCCATGGTGCGCCAGGCTAGTACCTCGTCATTGGTGAGGAAGCGAAAACCTGCCACGAGCGCTAAGAAGGGCATACGTTTGACATCGCTCGGATCACTCATAAGCATCCTCTCCGCGGTCGGTCTGATACTTTCGAAGAGTCTATGCGCTTTTTCGCTATATCCATGCTCCTCCACGGCCAGGGCGATGCACATGACTATCTTGAGCAGCAAAGTGTTTAGATCGGCATCTTGACCAAGCGGAGGGAGAAGCCCGTTCCTTTTCATGGCGTCCATCCACGAAGACAGCGACCTTGCGTGATTGATGATGGTCTCGATCCGGATCACGGGATACATAATGCCGACCTCCTCTTCGTGCAGGCGACAAAGGCGAATCATTTCGTCCTGGTCGAAATCCCAAAGGGGATCTCTCGGCGATCCATGCTGGCCAGACGACGACTGCGATACCATCAGGGAAGAGTCGGCGGGACTTGCCGGTATGCCGGAATCGTCCTGTGCCGTCTCGCCCAGATTGCTGTAGCCCATCTTGTGAAGCGTGTTCTTAGCAACGTCTAGACTAAAATGGGTGCTCGTGGGGCCGTGAAAGCTGGGTTGGCGCAATTGAGAGAGATTTGACCTCGGCAAGGTAGTCATCGACGAGGTAGACGGAGTGCTCGCGGCGGACGGCAGGGCAAGCCCCCTTTCCTGAATGGGGGCCAGTCGCACGCTATCGGACCGCAGGGCGTTTATACTGTTGAAGAGGGCGTCGACCTGGTCTTGTAGACGGCTCACCTGGCTCGCCATCTCCTTGAACTCGTCCGAGTCCTTGAAGTTGTTGGAGCAACAGTTGGGCGCGTACAGGCACTGCAGGTTGAGATTGCCGCATCGTTGACATGGCGTCTCGCCATTGCACTTGATCTTTCGCCTCTTGCATTCATTGCTTCAGGTTTCGCTCGTCAGTTGAACAGAAGAAAGAGAGGAAACAAGGCGCATGGGGGACACACGGTGAAGGTGATGCGCGACGCGAAACCCACTCACCAGGCTATGGAGATATATCTATTTCGTTTACTCCTCTGCTGGGGAGCCTTTGTGCTGCCTGGCGATGATCCTTCGACACTACCCTTTCGCTTTGAAGCTCCCGTCGAGTTTATGCTAGTGTTCGTTCCTATTGTTGCTTGAGAATGAGACGATGTTGTCGGAATGGGAAGACTAAGATCAAGGTTGTATGCGGAATTATTACCGACCGCGGAACCGGCACCAGAGCCAGAGCCAGAACCAGAACCGGGCGGCGCAGCGGTGGAAGAAGAAACATTAGTAGCAGCCCCCCCCATTAAATGTCTGACCTCGCCGACTTGACTTTCGAAGAACTCCATCGCTCTCTGATTCAAGCCGGACGTAGAGTCCCATATCTTTTCGGGGTTACTCTCTCGGTGCAGCCAAATAGTGATCTTGCCTCCATCTCTGGGGAAGAGGGCGCGGATGGTTCGTCAGGTTTAGTTTTAATTTTTTGGGGGGGTCTCTCTCTCCTGTAAGTAACGTAGTTCCACACCTTGCACATTGAATGATAGGGTCGGCGCAAGGGGGATATCAGCCTCTGGGGCTGATGGGTACCCCTTGTCCAAGGTACATTGTCCAGTGCCACAATATCCCACCAACGTAGTATCTCCAAGCTTTCAGGGCTCTTCAGGTGCTGCTAGGCACGCTTCTAAACTCAGAAGGTAGGAAACTGCGGGGTCTGGTTTAGTGCATTACCATAGCGCTTCAGGTATGCGGCCCAGTTAGGCTGACCCGAGCTAAACGCTCTCTGGCAACCCCACCGCTTATCCCCCCTTCCCCCATACAAAGTGGGTAGCCCGGATAGGTGCTGGTACTTTTGCCATAACATCATCAACATCACCACCAAGCATTATCACCATGCTCTCACTACCACCACGACATCACTGCCAATATCACTGCGAACAAAAAGCCATATACACTGATGGAGGGCCTCCCACCGGCCTCCCAAACCCTCCGGGGCCTAACCCTAACTCTAACCTTAACCCCAAATAAAGCGGTAGCCGGTTACGGGCTGTACGAAAGCCATACGCCAAAGGTGGAAGTACTACCCATGGTGACTTGGCGCTACTAATTTTCCGGGGGGTGATGAAGATTATAGCGCTAGTAGGTAGGGTTGCTAAAAGCGTTTAGTCCCAGTCAAAACAATTCAGCGCGGACAGCCTGACTGGGCCGCATGTATGTAGGTACATGTCAGTTACTATCTAATCCGTGAGATCTGTATGTACATAGTATGGAATGGACCCTTCACGTGACTGCCAGACCTGAAGGTACAGCCGGTTGCAATCACGCAGTGTTGACAGACAGTTATTGCGCCTGCATATGCAGTCGCAGTGCAGTTGTCGTTACTATATCACATGAGGTTACAAGCTGACTAGCAATTACTGTGACGGTAGCACGACTTCCCCTACCAAAATTGTTATATTCCACCGCAGCTCATGCAATCCCTCTGTCTCATTCTTCAATCCCGGAATGCAGACCTGCTCTGCTGCGTCGCCGTGTCGTACAGATCCCGCGTGTTATGCATGACATATTGCTAGGGTTGTAAAATCTGCATACCTGTGACTGTCTGTCAGCCTATCCGTAAGGCCGTTCCCGGTTTATCTCCGTACCCTAATATCAACTTAGATCGAACCATCGCCTCTCCCGATATCGAGCGCCCCCCCCCATCTAGCGCCACAGGATGCTACGGTGATGTGTGTGCCTTACCACCTTCTCCAACCGTCATCTGCAACTCTGTTGCTCCTTCGCTCATGTAACGCAAGCGAAAATGAGGCACGTAGTAAGCAACGGGCAGCCACGAGTGAAGCGTCATTTTGCAGGCACGGGATCTCCCGCCTCGACAGCGCTTTATTTATATTCATCACCTTGTTTCCTGTCGTTCATCTATTATTTCGCGCCACAGGATTATCCGCGTGAGCCGCCGTTGTAACCTGTCCATACCGCCTCATTATGAAGCTGCTAGGAGTTCAGGGGTAGGCAATCTTACTAATGAATATGATTGTATCGTAGTATGATGCGACTACCTTCTTCGGTTGATACCAAGACAATGTGGGGTGTCAAGTCACAGATTATGGAGGTGATGTCGATCGAAAACACCCTAAGAGTTAAGAGTCGTTTTCTTCGCATGACATTCCCTTCTTCAAAAGTGCGTTCATGTCCTTATGTCAAGCTTTGGAGCTTCAATGGGGTTCATTCTAAGGGCATTGCAGTAATGGAAACTATAGATGGCTTGCTCTATAATACCCCCATCCCCCAACCTAACATGGATTCAATTCCTCATCCGGGTATTCAGCGATTCCGTACTTCGGGTCGGTATATGTGCACTTCATTCATAGGAAATAATATCGCCCACTCCAAAATCAGTTATCACCCGGGGGCGGCTGCTACGAACTTTGGAAAACTCTGAGGTAGAGAATCATGGGCTCATCAGATGAAGGTCAATCATCTATAGAACCTGACAGGCCATATTGAACATTGATTCACTGAAGGCGTATCAATGGTCTGAAGCTTGAATCTCAGCAAAACCCGAAGAGTTGACAATCAGTCCGAACAACATTCAGGGGTTACTAGGAAAGCAATCAGGTCACAGTGCCAGGCACAGTGTGAGTATACTGGGCACTGCGGCTTGCGTCGGCTACATTGACGAGTAGGAATACCGAGCACCTTCGCAAATATCCCCTACCCATTACCGCAAGAAGTCACCTGGATTATTCAAATACTTAGTAACGCAGGCGAAACTGGAAATGGCGTCGACGTGGGTCCCAGACGTCTCCCCCGAGAGTCCCTTCTCTCTGGCGAACATCCCGTTCGGCATCATTAGCACGCCGGATGATCCGTCACCCCACGCCGCAATCGCCATCGGATCCCACGTGCTAGATCTCAAAGTCCTATCCTCCCATCCAAAGTTCGCGCAGATATTCCCCTCACTGAACGGACATAATGGCGTCTTCTCCCAACCCACACTAAATGGATTTGCCGCGCTTGGACGATCCGTTCATCGCGCGGTGAGGGGTTCGCTTCAGGAACTCTTGTCGACTGGGACGTCGCATCCGGAGGTTCTGAAGGATAATGGAGACTTACGGGGCAAGGCCCTGATCCCTCAGGGAAGCGTCAAGATGCACCTACCGATGAGCATCGGCGACTACACTGATTTCTATGCTGGGTATCATCACGCGTATGCCGTCGGCGTCATGTTCCGCGGCCCGCAGAACGCCCTACAGCCCAATTACACGCACCTCCCCGTCGGGTACCACGGGCGCTCGTCGAGCATCGTGGTATCCGGAACGCCGGTCCGGCGACCGCAAGGCCAGATCCTGCTGGACCCGGCGGCGGACCCCAAGCAGCCCACGACGGCGCCGAGCCGACGGCTGGACATGGAGCTCGAACTCGGGTGTTTTATCGCGACGCCGAACGAGCAGGGCTCGCTGGTCAAGGTCGAGGACGCCGAACAGCACATTTTTGGCTACGTCCTGCTCAACGACTGGAGCGCACGCGACATCCAGAGCTGGGAGTATGTTCCGTTGGGCCCCTTCAACAGCAAGAACTTCGCTTCCACTATCAGCCCGTGGGTCGTGTTGGCGGAAGCTCTGGAGCCTTTCCGGACCAGGGGGATCGAGAACGAGACGCCGCTGCAGGATTACTTAAAGGAAGACAGGCAAGACGCTGTGTTCGACATTGAGCTGGAAGTGGACCTCGAGAGTAAGTGATTGGGGCCGTATCCAAAGATCAGCTGATTCTAACGTCCGTCCAGCTCCATCCGGTGACGTGACGACTATTAGCGCCACGAGCTCGAGATATCTGATGTGGTCGTTCCCACAGATGATCGCTCATCATACGCTCGGTGGCTGTCCGATGCGGACGGGCGATCTCTTGGGCTCGGGTACTATCAGCGGGCCGGAACCAAAGCAAAGGGGTAGTTTGCTGGAGATGAGCGAAGGTGGAAAGAAAGACATCATGTTGTACGGCATGGACGTGCGGCGGTTCCTCAAAGACGGCGACACAGTGACGATTCGTGGCATCTGTGGCAAGTCGGGAGAAAGGGTCGGCTTCGGCGACTGTGTTGGTCGTATTCAAGCGGCTAGGCTTGGGTGATGCATGCTGTGGGCATAATCGGCATGGAAGATAGTACGACACTTGAGTTCTGTAGTAGTATCGACAAACCAGTCCATAAACCGGTGGTGCCCCACATCTTCTATATCGCTATGACGGCTTGTATATAAAACTTGACATATGGCAAAACAGCTGACCTAGTATTTGTGGGCATCGATCCCTGCAGCCCCATTGTCCTTGGCATGCCGGGGTTACGAAAGCCTCAGACTGTTCTAGGCGCTAGTCCTGGCCACCGTAATATTATCCTTTATTTCCTGAGCAAAGTCTTCGGCCATCAAACCACTAATGACTGGCTCAACGGCCTTCAACTTCAAGAGCGGCTCGAATGCTCTCTGCAACTTATTACTCCTGCTTGACGGAGGCACCACTTTGGGATCTCTGAGCTTGGCTTGCATCACGTTGGTAGTCTCACAGAAGTCGACGTCCAGACTGTCGACCCTTATCGTGTCGTACATCTTATTCATCCTCCCCGATGCTTGCAAATGGATTTGGAGCTTGCTGAAGGTCGCGGACTCTAGCATGCGCGCAGCTCGGGTGACGACGTCCGCCAACTGACCGACTTCCTTCGAGCCGAGGGATATTGGGAATGCGAATAGAAGCATTCCGGACTTCAAGTGTCTGGCCGTCGCCTGACTCATTGGACCGAGCGGGCCACTGTGCTCGTCGGATAGGACCTTGACCCACGACTCGAACCGTTTGAAATCGTGAGACTCCACGCTAATCTCCATTGTCGTAGTACCGATATGGAATGCAAACATGTTTATGCTGTAGAACATGTTATACACAACATCCCTCCAGTAACTGCTCGTACCGGCGAGGGCCAGGTGCGCCGATCTCAGACCATGTTCGTTGGCAGGAATGAATTGCTGGACGATTGCCACGGGCTTGTTGTTGCGCCTGGCGTAAAAGAACTGGTACGCGGACCCTCGAGGTACCAGATAGCCCAGGATTTGCTGGAGGATCTCCTGCGGAAGTGCGGCCAGCCTGTGGCGGCTGGTGCAAGTCGCAGTGGGTGCCGGATATGCATCCCCTGCTCGGTCCTCCAGATCCCATTTGGGCTCGATCTCCTCCCCACCGGCAAAGGCATCCAGATTGGAGGCCGATGGGGTGGTGAGTTTGGGAACCCCGTGCCCCAGGCAATGACTCTTGCCGCCGTGACTAATGCACTGATACCCATTCCGGAGCAGCCATCTCCCACGGACTTCACAGGGCCAATCTCCCAATGAGGGCACCCACTCCTCGCGATCCTCTTCAAAGCGTTGCAATCCCCACGGCGACATGCGGGCTTCACCCAGACGCATCCCGTACCGCTCGCAGCTCTCAAGCAGCCTTTTATTCTGGCGGCCTTTAGAAGTGTTAGATGCCATTTTTGGGGGGTTAGACAGACAGAAATGGACGGTGATTCTCTGCAGTTAGAAGATGGGCGGGCAATTGGCACTCTGCATTCTTTCCAGGAGGGAAACGGAAATTGCCATGTTTTTGTGCTCCCTTTCATTTGAGGAGAGCGTCAGCCTACCGCATTTATTCGTGAACTTCGTTCAGAGCTAATGCGGCACTAAATCTTGATCAGCTAAGGCGGAAGGCGGCTCCTCTTTGGCGTATTTCTGCCTTAACCGATGGTAGCTAGAGCGATCAATAGCTAGCTAGGAATGGTATGACGTGGTGGATAGAAATGGGACATCTTACATTAGCTACATTTAGCTTTTAACGAATTTCGCGAATAAATGCGGTAACTAGAGTGTCAGGTGATGGACACAAATAGTCGCGGTGTCCCAAATCAACTAAAGGCTTCACAGGCAATATTGATGCGAAAATGAAATATATAAAAAGTTGGGAAAATTCTATTTACGTAAAGGGAACAATTGAAAACAGCCTGTATCTTCCGGTATATGCCTAGCTGTTGAAATCAAGAGGTTATTGTCCAAGGAGTCGTTGGACGGTTATTCGAAAATGCGCGAATTTTTGTGTCAACCACCTGAGTGTTATTGCAGCCTACCAGTGAGTGGCAGGGTGCCCTTGCATACCAAAGGTAGGTAGCTCTCCACATGATGTTAGGGGAATTCAGCGATGATAAGTTACGTGCTACTTAGGCCCTAATACGGCCGCTACGTACTCTGAAGCTGGGACTGCCTATTCACACATTTCACTTCACCAATATGCACTGCTGTATCGACTTTCGGAAGTTAATTACTTATGCATACAGGTCGCGCAACCCGCCTATCTCCTCGTAATCAAGATGCCAGCTAGAGCGGCCCTGGGCCTCTAAGAGATAGATGATCTTAAGCAGTTATGCTTCTCCCTGCGGCGGCGTGATCTCTACACCTGGAGCAAGCGGCGGATTCAATTTCGGTCTCCCGTGGCAGTCCCAATGCACCGGTTGCACGAAGGTCTGACGATATTCATCACACCTTCCGCTAGAATCTCGATTCGCATGGAAAATCATCCAATCCTGTGTCCCATCCGGACTCTTGAAGAAGCCGTTGTGGCCAGGTCCGTACATGCCGTTATCGACGCTAGTCGTCAAGAGCGGCTCCGGCAGTTTGGTCCACGACGATGCTAGCAATGGATCCGCACCCTCCTCGAGCTGCAGTGCGCCCAGCGCGTAGTCCTGCGTATTGCAGCTGTTGGCCGAGTACACCATGAAGATGGTACCGTTGGGGGACGTTATGCCGGCCGGACCCTCGAGCACCGGGCTGGGGTCCGTTTCCCAGTCATGCTCAGGGAAGGAAATCATTGTCGCCGGCCCGATATCCGATGGGGATGTCATTTCAGCAATCCAAAGAGAGGCTCCATTGGGTGATTCCGGGCCGTTTACAGATGAGAACTAGGTATCTCCAATGAGCTCTAATCGCTCAACTAAGCATGGGCAGCAGTGTTGGGACTTACGAAGAAATAGTCTTTCCCACCGACATTATAAATACTCTACCGAAAATGTATCAGCTGCAAGACGACGTAGCCAGGGATTAGTTGAAGGACCTACCGGGTCAAGCATACCGCCATGATAGTTAGGAGGCCGGACCTCAGACACCAGCTTGTAGGGTTCCGAAAGCGGCGTGCCACTGCCCCCTTCCAGAGCCCATATTCGCAGCGAGGGCAATATCAAATCCCACGACGGAAGGTCCTCACTCGTGCTGAAATAGATGTACCATCGGTCATTGACTCTCCACATCTCTGGTGCCCACCAGTTCTCTGCGAAAAGAGGATTCGTAGTGTCGATATAGACGACCTGTGGGGTCGCCGTTTTGAGACCCTCGATCGTGGACGCTGCCGTAATCTCGACATTGGACCAAGTGGTCGTAGTCATGTAGTACCTGGCGGGGAATTGAGACGTAGCCACTGGAGAGATTCTTTCGGTCTTCTTACATTCCATCCCAGTATACCATGAAAGGATCGCTGCCGTTCAGAGTCTTAATCGGATTCGTGAATGCCGACGTTGATACAACGCAAGCAGCGGTGAGAATGCCGAGCCAGAGAGTGGAATGCCCCATAGTTGAGATTGTAATGAATAATCTCCTTCAACTACTTTCGATTCCTTCCGCCTTGACGCTCTCCTCGCCTGCTCATACAGGGCGTTGGGTGTAGCGTAAGAATTCTTGTAACAAATCTCCTATACCGTACTTCGCACCAATACGTATCTATATATACCCCCAAGTGACCAGTCCCCATTATTAGAGCATGGAGTTCTCCGATTGGCGCGCATAGGCATTGTTCCCCAGATCATCTAGATATTATTCTACATGAAGACAGGCCTAGCCAAGCCGCAGTCCCGCGGGGCTTCTCCCGACGTTTTCCCCGCCGATCGTCTGAATATAGATGGAGTAGAGTAGGCAAAAACATATGCCTTGATCAAATCCTTGCATCGCAGTCGATCTCTTCGGTATATGTAGAGGCCGAGTGGCATTCCTTTGAATACTATCCCGATAATGGCATTTGCGTACATAAGGAATGACATTAAACGTACTGCCCATGGTAGATGCCATCTATCATCATCTCAATATAATAGGCTTGTGCTAAGATGAGAGCGTATTAATAAACACAATCAACAATACAATAATTATGATTGTAACAGAGTCTCTACCATTAACTTTACCGTAATGGGCCGGGTGGTCTTTCAGCGCTGGTTTCGGCGACAATGTTGTGCTAGAAATGAGGCATGTCTTTGAAAGCCAAGACCAATGCATGCGGAAAGGTACGACGAGAGTACTGTATATGACATTTAGTACGTGAAATCCACATTGGGAGATCAAGCTTTCTTTGTCTTAGTATTCTCCTTAATGTATGCTTAGCTTTAACGGTCAAGGTAGACGGACGGTCTCACTTAAAATTCAATTTCTTGAAACGATCTGCCGAAATTCTTTCAATGATACCGTCCACAATCATGGCGTCGAAAGATACGTGGTATGAGTTTGAACCCGTTGTGTTCGAGTTTCTACACCAGGGCTCGGACCCTACTGAGAGGTACCACCTTTTGCTTTGGTTGACGAACCTCAAAAGTTTGCTGCAGCTGAGATGATGAAGAAGAGAACAGACGGAGCGTTGGGGGAAAGGTCATGGCTAGGGCATATGCGCGGCAAGAAAGAGGAGGATAAGCGAAGCGTAGGAGGCAATGGGTCCTCTGAGGAGTTGATAGAGCTTGCAACAATAACAAATACCGGCCTATCTTGAAGAAGGTTGGCCGAGGATATGAAATCGATGAATCGATGATCCTGACTCGGACTAGCTGAAGCCGGTACTTGCACGGTGTTTCCGCGAGCAGGCTACAAATTGCTTCAACAGTAAGAGGGAACTCTTGGACGTGGCGCTGGACCATGCATTAAGGTGGCTCAACGTCTGATATCGCTCTTTTAAGCAAATCGTTGAATGCAACTTCGAGGGAGACAATACGAATTACGGATATCAGACAGCCAAGTTTAACAGGAGTCGCTAGACTGATTCCTTGGTTCATGAAGCTGACATCCTCTCTAACATTAAGCTAATTCGGGCGAACCAGATAAAGAGTGACAACAGCTACACAATACAAGATGAATTTCGACAAATGTTTCAAAGAACTTACTGGTTTCACATTGACGTAGCAGAACAGCTGGGTGTAATACACTTGCGCTACATTTGCCGTTGGTCACATCTAACCGACTTCGTAGGTAGGGTGGTAGGGGACGCCAACGAGGAGAGAACCGAGAACCTGCCGCGCCAACATCAGTCAGGCTAGCCAGTACGCAAAGAGACAAGACAGGAATTCAGAAAATCCCTCGACAGTGAATTCACTAGGGAAATGATGAGAACTGGGCATGTATATAGGGCCATTTGCCAACAAATAGTCGTCTTTCTTGAAGATACGGAGGAGCACAAACGCGTTAGGCTCGCCAGTTACAACGCACTTTTGCCAAGAATCGATGCCTTAAATCGGAATTTCCAGCTCCATCTACTGAATCTCAGAGATCAGCACGCCAATATGAAATGGTTGAAGGGGTGCGGGCACGGCCGATTACAGACTTTCCAACCTGACTCCTGCGGTTATCCAAAGGTTAGAAAATCGGGATAGGCCAGAGGTAACGACAGTGACAGCGATTCAGACGACGGTGACAGTGACTCCGACAATCCGGGGGATGTGGTGATGGCGAGGGCAGCCATGGCAAGCGATGGAAGAGTTGGTGGCGGTGGAGCAAACAACAAGGCGGTCACAGGGGTGGCAATACAGTCCGGCGTGGTCGTGACCAGTGGAGCAGAGATCAGGAAACAATAAAAGGTACATGGTGGAGCGAGGAACGACGTGCGTGGGTGAGCGCTCAGTGTCAATACTGTAACAGCTGGATGTGGGAGACGTTCCATACGCTGTCGAATCGATCGCCGAGATACACAGGTTACGTGAACGCCGAAAGGGCACGACAAACCACGACCGACGAAACAACAACCCACGATAAGACGACACCACGAAAGACGAGTACATCAAAGACGAGGATGGAAATAGTGACAATGGTTTATCCAATACTAGTAAAAACAGTATCCCCAGTAAGGGGCTTTTGGGCCTTTATACGAACACGGGCTTGGAGGATGGGCGGTCCATCGGAGAGTTGCGGGAGAGGCGGGCGACGTACGGTATGTATCTCAAGGGAGCACCGGTTAACCTTCTTATCTCTCTGGATGCCCGCTAATGAGCTGAACACGTCTCGATCGAAAAGCGAAGAAGCGCGTGCTTGAGGAATGACTGGTAAGGCTATTTGAGAGACTAGCCTTGCACAGGTGGTCTTTTCCCCCTTTCATACGCTGGAAACAGCGACGCATCTACGGACAAGAACTGCTATTAAATGGGTCTACATTTGTAGATAACTAAGTTAGTTACACAGCTTCACCTAGCTTAGCACGCCCTCATGCCCTAGGGGAGGCTCTGGGACAGCCGTTACGCGGCTTCCCCCAGGCGTTAAATATTACAAACAAACAAATAGCCTGGCGCTGGAAGAGGTAGGAAAGTAAGGTCTGGGCGAAACGGCGAGCTTTATGGATCTGCACAGCCTGGTTGACAGCGCGCCTGAGGCTTCGCACAACATAGCACAACAAGTTCCATCACTGTGACGCCAGCACCTGTTTTCGCACCTCCAATTTTGACCCAAAGCCGACACGCCCCCTTTAAGCTTGTCAATTCTGCATGCAATATCCACCGAGTACGCAAAGACGAGTTTGGTTATTATTTCCTCTGTAAATCAGAACGGATATGAACTCATTCCATTTATTGCTGCGGCCTAATTTTGCCCACGTCCTAAGTATCTATAGACCCGACAATTGCTGAAATCGGTGCCACTTGCAGAGGTTTTTCCAAGTATTATTAGCCTGAGGCAGAGACGGCAACCATGCCGACCTGGAATTATACAGGCCATGCAAGGCTCCTCGGTGTCTAGAAAGAATTCGGAAGGAGGAAGTCCATGTGACCGAGAGGCCGGATCAAATAGAATGAAGAATGACTCTATGTTGCACGAGAAGCAGGGAATATCGGACATGGGGGTGAGTTGGCAGTGAGTGTTATGCCACCATTGCAATATGCATGCCACTTTCACCTCCTCTCGAAGGAGATACCACAGCCAGTTATTCGAAGCAGGGCGGCGAAGCATAGAAAGGCGCGCGCTAGATTTTCTGATAGAAGTGAAAACTAAGGTGACAAGCCAATAGGAGAGGGCTGGGGCGGCAGCCTGGCAGCCAACCGCATATAGGCGCAGCCTGCATATCTTGGAGACGGATAGCCCTCCAATACGAACGGGAAGCACGGTGTACAGCCGATCAGCCGTAACAATGAATTAATGCCACCTTTTGTTCATCATTCATCGCGGCATTCACATCTGCCGAGCCTCGGCCGAAGGGAATTCTGGTTGATTGGATCTGTTATTGATTTTATCTTTTCGATTCTGCATCCAGCTTTCAAGAATGCTGCCTAGCTGGAAGGTGAATCTGACGGGACGTGGTTAGAGTAGTTTTGCACGCCGGAGGGTTACTTTGTTGTTCTCCTGATGTGACAAGCTGGAGGTGAGAATAGGTGGTTGCTCGCATGGCCACACCTGTAGGAGGCCCACCACCCGTCAGTTATCAGGCTGTCGCCGTTGTCATGTGAGTCAAGTGTGAGTTTAGTGGGATGATTTTCTATGGGTATAGCGCTATATATACGCGGCTCAGGGGGTGGCCTCGAAAGCTCTCTATAATTCCTCGCGCATTTCACTACCGCACTTGCATCGCGACTTGGATGTATGCATCAATAATCATTTTGAGCCAGTCCAACAAAGATGGCGTCGCAAGTGGATTATTCACAGAATTTGAAGACTCTATTCGAGCTCATGGAAACGCTCACGTCTGAGCCTTCTTACAACTCAGTTCGACAAGTCCACGGGGAGAATGACTCTCTGAAACAACACATCGAGATGCAGAGCCAGGAGATCACGACGCTGACGCGCACTGTGGGCAGATTGCAGCAGAGCCTCGACTCTGAGACTGAGACAGTCAAGGAGATATCAGCTCAGTTGACGAAGCTGGAAAACGTAAATAAGACGCTCACAGGTGAGCGCGATGCCGAGAAGGCAAAGGTGGCAGAAAAGGAGAAAAGGTTGCAAGAGAACGCGAATGCGGTCTCGGAGTTGCAAGGGAAGCTCAAAGTTTCCGCCAATTCGATTAACAAGCTTAAGGACATAGTCAAGGAGAAGGACAACAAACAGAACGAAACGTCTTCCCTTCTGAACAAGGTTGGTACGGAGCTCGAGGGGAAGAAGGCTGAGATGGTAACTATGTCAGAGAAGTTGAAGGCTCTGACACAGTATTCATGCGTGATGACCACCGCTTCGGACGATGCCATGTGAGTCTTTACGCAGCAGCAACTCTTGGGCGAACTGCATATTGCTGACTCCCACATCACAGCTCAAAAGAGGTTCGAAGAGTTTTTAAAACTGTCCATAACCTCGCAAAGAACTTCTTTAGCGAGAACCTGTCCAAGAGTGTCCTGGGTGATGACGATCTCTGGAAAGAAATTCACGACCAGATCCGGTGGCTGCCGCTGCCTGCGTCAAACACTCTAGATGCGAAACAGATGCGAATTGCCGCATGTATAGCCGCATTGGGGTCAAGATTTGTTCAGCTCATTTTTGTGCCGGTGTACCAGCAGTCTGAAACAGGCGAGCTTTCGGCCCTGCTGTCCAGCTTGGCCACCGCCGACGCTCCTAGAGAAACTCACCTGCGAAGCGTACTCCTCGACGTGCTACCCGAGGAACAGACGTCCATCAGGACGCAGCGCACCGCCGACATCGTCAGCGATGTTTGCGGAGGCATTGGCCGCCTACTCGAGGATCAGAAGAAGGCGGCATTCCGGGACGGTGTCGAGGAGGCTTGTAAGGTCGCAGCCGAATGCTGGCAGAAGATACGACGGCTAAAAACGAAGGTTGACCCTTTCATGCCTCCACCCGAGGGCATAGAAGACACCGCCGAACAATCTACTGACGAGTTCTGGCTACCCGTGCCATTGTCACTCGGGCCTCCCACAGACAAGTCCCCAGAATCAAGTGGAAAAGCCTCTGGTAGTAAGGGCGCGCCCAATGGCCACGAACTACCTACAATTGAGCCATCAGACGTCAGGAGCTTCATATGGCCAGCATTCATCATCGGGGAGCGGGTATTAGAGAAGGGATTCGTGCTTCTAAAATCCCAGGCTAAAGCGGCAAGAGAGGAGTTAAGATCTAAACGCGCGACAAGAAAGACGGTTAGAAGGAATTCAGTGACGAAGCCTCCTTTTTTATGAGAGCGGTCTTTAAAACAGGGAAGGCATTGTCGATATTTAAGCACTAATTAATTGGAAGGCAGATTGTTACCACTAGGATGTAATGGGAATACCGAACAAACACAGCTACACATAAACTGAAATGATTACGACTTCCTTCAGACTGTGCTCCTAAGCATGATGTGGATGTGCCTGCCTTGACTGCTGTGCTGCCCTGCTGCCCAGGCAATACTGGTGTCTCGCCTTTCACAGCATTGTATACATAAGCATCGTTCGTGAAGGATTCTCTTTCATTAATGCGGTTATGCATAAGAAAGAGGCACCATACAACCCGCTGCACATATTTGTATTATCATATAACAGAATGGCATCAATTGAAGTGCTCTAGAACATCCCCCCACCCCCGCCCCCCCCTTTTTTTTTTACCAGATGTTACTTGTCCCAGACCAGGCTGTGAACGAGACACGGCATGTCTACAGAAGCAACATATTTATTCGCTCAAAGCATACGCAAATATGCGTATAAACCTCGCAATCTTTGCCTGGGTCCGCTTTTGCCTTCGTCAAGCTGCTCCTCTTGCACCCTTGAACCTAAGCATCAGCTCCCCAAAACGTTCACTTGCGCATCCCGTTCTAGCACCAAGAATTTGGCCACCAGCAAATCATCTGTCGTCGGAGTAACTCAGCCATTCACAGCATCTCATTACTCGATCGATAGAAACGAGCCTATCAAGACCTGAGGTTTGCGCCATATTTCAGGATCCCCAAGCTTTATACTGACACCGACTGGTTCACCATAGATAGCCAAAGCTAGCCAGTCACTGCCGCGATCCGCCTCAAATCCAGAAGTCCACACGCAAACACGAGCATCTCGTACCCAGATCCCCCGGACCCCTCAACATGGAGATCGGAATCACCATGGCCACGATATTCGGCATCATCATCCTTGTGGCGTTGATCTGGGCGCTCTTCTTCGGGGTACTCCGAAGCATGAACAAACAGGGCCAGTCAGACAAGGATGAGGGCACGCCGTGCTAAAGCCCATGACTATCAATGACATGGTCAGCCCATCCATCCATAATTGTCGACGCTCATATAACACACTCTAACTTTTGACCAAAGATCAATCTATGGCAAACATCCAAGACGTTTAAGTTTGAGGGCGCGGAATGTGCAAGGCTGTACCAAGGGAGTACTGGCAGCTGGCCATGGTCGTTTAGGGATGGGTTCATAATATGTCACTGGTTTTTGTCCTCTTTCAAAGAGTTTGCTTGAGCCAAATAGTCCAGAGTGATACAGCATAGAGTCTTTTGATTCAGAATGTGTACTCTGGAAAGTAAATATCAAGTTTTGTCACGAATATCCAGGCCTAGATGGCTCATACTGATATGGGTATCATGCGTCATATGTATTTTGATGCTTATATAAGAGAGGTGGGATAGCCGTACCACAGCATCCACTTCCTATTCACCGTGAAAGAGGTAGAGAAGACGGGACTGAGTACGTAGTGGCACGCTTAGTAGGCCGTAATTGTTACATATGGGTCTTTTGTCATTTCAAGTTGCCTAAAAAGATTGACTAACAATCAATCCCCCCTATGGCCGTTAACTTTCTCCCATGGTGCCTTAACCGCAGACTCTTTCCAACCCTGAATATCCCGGAATGACAAGTCCACCTTTGCAGCGTGATTCGCCTCTTACGGCCACTGTTTCCTGTAGCAGATTTACCCGCTTCTTTACCTCCAGTTGATACAAGAAGTCGAGTATATCATGTTTGTTGGAGGAGATCTAGCCTTGCGCGCGCCCAAGCACCATATCCAGCGAACAGACCGTTGCCCTTCCATCCGTCACAGAACGTTACAATTGCTCCATATCTCTCCTGAATATATAATCGCCTTCCCGTATCGTCGTGACCTTGGAGCTCGCATGCCACGGCATATGATAACTTACTTAAGCAGATTGGACAGAGGTAAGGGGGCTGCCTAACGTCTTCGAGCATACCCGCTGTGCTTTGCATGTTGCAGGCATAGTAGACGCAATGCTCCATCCCAAGACAATGGCCGAGTTCGTGAGAGGCTGTCCGGGCCAGTCGGGAGAACCAAAGGGCGCGTAGTCCTTCCTGCGAGGTCGGGACAATGATATTCTTCGCAGCATCGATCGCTGCCCGCAACGGGAAAGAAACGGTAGTCGAGGAGTTCCCGCTCTGTTCCTTGGGCCTGTCTACCGCGCAAAGCCCGTTGATATAGGATTTGCAATGAGATGCCGGCCACATGTGCGAGTATTCGATGTCGACTTGCTCGTCGAGGATAGGGTGATATCTTGAAGACGACACTACTGCAACACGACTGCCTCCATACGCCCGGCCGCAACAGAAGTCATCGTCCTCGTCCTCGTACATGTCGTGATCGACTAACAACAGCAGAGAATAAGCATCTTCGGGGAGCATCTCGATGGCGGCGTCGAGGATGTCGCCGAGGTTGAGTTGGCCTTTGAAGACCCCGTCGGGCGATGATCTGACACGGATACGCGTGCAACTGTCCCGAGTAGCGAGGCCGACATATTTGGAGTGTATATTAGGCTTCTTGGTCCTCGTCTCTTCCCACGGGACAAAGCGCAAGCGTTGCGGGAACGGCTTCAGTGGCAGACCGCAGTAGAAAGTGCTTAGGTAGCTAACTATGTCCTCACAGCTAGGGGACGGCAGCGTTTTGTTTGCCGGTGGCTTCTGCTTCAATCCTCCGTCGGAGCTTCTTCCGGAAGCGGTGTCCGGCTGCAACCAATCCCTCATGAACGCCATGCTGGTCATTATCTCAGGGACCGCAGCTACGTATAACGTCCTACGGTCTTCCGTTGGCTTATTGCGTGCCTTTTCATATAACCACGACCTGAAGCTTTGCGGAGGACACTTAGGGTCGCAGGCAAGGTCATCGTTGGGCAGAACTAGCGGAGCAGGGCACGACAGCGCTGATTCGTCAATAGCACTCTGAGCTGAGCTGTTCCCTTCCGCCTTCCTGCGGCCTCCAGCAGAGGGCGCGCGTCGACCCGACTTCGTCGTCGCTGCCAGTCTCCGGCTCAGCGACTGCCATTCGAAGCCAGCTTCGGCAGCGTACGGCGAGGGCTCCAGCTGCAGATCCAGGTGGGGACATTGTTCCTCGGAGGTAGGCATGATGATTCATACTACGTTTTGAAAGGGGATGTCCATGGGATGCTTGGGCTTCTCGTCCTAGTAAAGGGAGAGAAAACTGGAGAAGGCACCTAAAGCGGATTGCTGCCTAGCTACTGAGACTATGCACATGTTGTTGACTCACGGAATCGCAACGAGCGTGAGGTCGAACTCTGGGCATCGTGGGGAAAAGAATATGTATCGGAGGTAGCCGTCATATTCGGACACATCGCCTTTGATAACAGCGGTTTAGGAAACGCTACATTTATTAGTGGGCTCCAATACCTTCAAGGAAATTCGGAGTCTAGTTGAAGGGGAAGTCTTTGAACGGATGATCGTTGCCAATGTTAAGCTAGGGGCTTAATACTTACTAATTAGATGAACGATGAACCAATGAATCGACTGGCCGTCCCCTTGGCGCGCCCTTTCTCTGTCATCTGCATACAATGCCTGACATAAATTATGTCATAGGTCAATATAAAATATTATAAGAAGGCTCGACATTGAACATTGAAACGTGCTAGCAGCAGGCAAGTTATGGCCCGAGGACAGCAATAATTCATTCACAGAAATGAAGGACTCCGTCGCTCTCACAGCGCAATGCCTCTGCAAGGCGCACACATTCACCACCGAGGTGGCCAGGTCGTCCTTACCCCTCAAAGCGACATTCTGCCACTGCAACTCCTGCCGCCACGTCACCGGCGCGCTGTACAGCGTTTCCGCGCCATGGCCGGGCGACAGAGACAAGATTGGAGGGTCGTCGCTCAAGAGATACACCTTCTCCAACGCCATGACGCTTCTGTTCTGCGGCACTTGTAGCAGTCCGATGTTCTTCCAGACGAGGCCGGAAAATGCGGATGAATCCGACGGGTATCTAGTCTTTACCGGCGTCTTGATGAACGTCGACGTCCCGAATCTTGTGGAGTTCGGCCACCACATGTATGTTGGCGACACGCTAGACGGCGGCGCTTCCCCGTGGCTGCGCAATCCGAACCAGAGCGGCGTGCCAGCTAGGCGGTGGGTAGGGCGGACGGAGAAGAGTCAAGAGATCCATGGCGACTGGCCACCGATCGCCTCCTTACCTGCCGCTACTCTCAAGTCCGAGGTGGAGGAGATCCCCATCCGCTGTCACTGTAAGGGGGTTGATCTCGTTCTCCGACTCCCAGGCCGAGACTTGCAAGGGAAGCCGCGGTCGGAACTACCGTGGTTCATCGACCCGGCTATGCACAAGAACCTGGCGAACTTTGATGTTTGCGATTCCTGCCGCTTGCAATCCGGCGTGGACATCTTCTACTGGTCATTCTCTCTAATGCGACATATCGCGTTTTCTCCAGCGTCGGGATCACAGCAGCGCGAGTTCCCGGCGACGAACCTCGAGCTCAGAGAGGCTGTGTCAATGCGGGAGGGTCGCGACCCCCGGTTCGGTACCCTTACCCTCTACAGAAGCTCGCCCGACGTACAACGGTATTTCTGCAGCCGATGTTCGGCATGCGTGTTCTACTCTGTGGATGATAGACCTGACACGTTGGATGTCCCATTGGGACTGTTGGAGGCTCCCAGCGGTGCCAGGGCCGAAGAGGTTGTTTCTTGGGCTTTTGGCGGGAGCGTTGGTTGGCGAGAGGACGTGGTTGGGGGATGGAGGGAAGGCCACATCGGCGCAGTTGAGTCTACAGCGGAGGCTTGGAGGATTGAAAGAAACTACCCCAAGCACTGGCGGAGGGCGGAAAAGGAGGAGGCGGAGAGAGTATAAATGTTACTGGTATCGGCCCCGATGTTTCGGAACTTCTGGTGTGGAGATAATTAGAAGCTGGCGCCAACTAGCCTGACGATATACTCTATAATTATACTAACCGTGACTATGGAACCCTTCTCACTAAGGGGCGTCTTCCCCAATCGCAATAGTCCGTCCCGCAATTAAAGTTATCAATGGCATTAAGAACCATGCCCTGAACTATAACCGGTGCTCTTATGAAGGGATCTCTTCTGCCTTCCTCCCTGGGAATAAGCACTTCGCGGGTAATGAAGTTTCGACAAGCCTCATCGTACCCACCAATCAAGAAGATCGCCGTCATGATAGGGAAAACAGGGGGTAAGATATCAAGCTTAAGCGCCAAGGAAGCTAAGACCTCTGGGAGCTCGGGCTGCCAAGGAGTCTTGAGACTCTTGGCATTCAAACAAGCGTTTCAGTCAGGAGCTGCGAAGTTAAACCCGAGCCTGTTACCGATGCAAACCCTTTATCGTTGCTCATTGAAGTGGATAATGGTTTCCCAATTTAGGTTGTACTTGCGGTTACTTGCGACAGGGCCGCTGCTTGCATACGTGCCGATCTGGTTTCGGCAATGAGAGATCCAAACCATCCGGGGCCACATGACCCCCTTCCTCGTTCAGTCTGGCATCGTTTACCCTCCTCTATTAGTACTACCAATGTCCGGCTCAAGCCGAACCGGTCTTCTCTTGCCTCTTCTCTTCTTTCGTCACTGCCCTTCAATGCTCTACAACTGAACCTGGCGTTCCGTCCTTGGGTAGTCGATCGCAGCAACGACAGACGTACTTGTCCCCGGTTGGACACGCGCAGGCCCGATTAGTTGCTTACATTCTTTCCGTTCTTTAATTCAAGTCAAGATGAATCGGAGATTCCCGCGCACCATCAGCGCTGTGCGCGTCGCAGCCTTCATCAGCACCGCGGCCTGGATCCAAGGCACCACTGCGGAGGAGGTGGCACTACCGGAGGAGGCACTCAACAACTTCCTGCGACGGCGTGGTGTTGGAACCAAGACGGCCAGACAGGCTCCAGTACCATCGTGGGTAGAGGAGGAAGGGTCAGCGGCTGAAGAGGAAGGAGACGATGGGGAAGAAGAGGACGATGAGGAAGATGACGAGGGGTCCTCAATCAGCAGCGCCACTACGGATGTCGACGGAGCCCCTTCAGTCGAGGAAGACGCCGAAGAAGACGCCGCAGAAGTGATTGAAGAAGGCTCCGGTGCGGGCCTTCCCTCAGACCCACCCGTGATCAGCGAAGCCGAAGTCGAGGGTGATCCTTCAGGTCTAGCGTCCATAGACCCCGGGCCACAACTCAGTCAAGCAGCGACAGCCGGCATCATATTATTTTGCATCGTCGCTGTGCTGGGCATAATAGGGCTCGTATTCTTCACGCGTCGGAGGCGGAGGGCCAAGCGCCTACGAGAAGACCCCGAGGAGTCAGGAGCGGGCCAGCCGATGGCCATGCAGGGCGCAGCGCCGTCGGTCATAGAGCCCGTCCACCTGCGGCCCGAATCGCAGGTCCGCGCCCCGAGCATCGCGCCAGAGGGCCAGTGGTTCCCCGTCCCGCCGTGGCAGGACGAACCGCCCACGTGGAGAGAGCCGCGCCCGTGGAGGCAGTCGTCGCAGCCTTCCATTGCGCCGCCCGTCGGCCTGCCGGCAAATCCGAGCCCGAGACGTGCGAACAGTGTTAGACAGACAAGGTACGCGTCCGAAGGGGAGAGCACTATGTTTGCCTACGTGTGATAGAGCTTCCGATGGTACGGATGTCTTGCGCATCGTGCATATATGGTGGCGCTTACACTCGATTGCCCAATGCCCCTGGGGATCGACGGTCGTGACTATCTTATATCTAGACGCCGGACGTGGTTTACTCCTTCAATCATGTAATTCGTATATTCTTTCAATGCCAGACACTGCTGCGCTCCTGACTGCTGCTACTGGGCGCCAGCTTGCCGAGCCGGCTTTTCGGCACGTGGACGGTCCCTAAGTGCAATCGACTCTACGGATTGAAGACGTTGAGTAAACCGGGACACCAGTAATGAGTTTTATTACATCATCAAACACATAAGAAGATCCATCGGTAACACCACCGCACCACTTTGGCATCCCCTTAACCACCAGTGATGACCTATTATGAAATAACAAGTGATCCTAACAGCAAAGGGCCTCGGCTACACGTTCGTAATTCAGATTCAGTCCAGAATTAAACTGCTTATCTCCTGTGGCATTAAGTAAGTGTAATACACGGAGGAGATATCCGTGCAGATCCTCCCCAACGAATCGATCTCACGACACAGGGTTGACACTTAAGATACCGCGTGAAGAAGTCATATTGCGATGGAAAGTCTCGCGGGTTGGTTTAGAATATATATGTTGGAACAGTCCCCGTATTGCAGTATCTCGATTGGCTCCTCTAAGAGTCGGGGGTTTAATGCTGGATTTTCTATAAATTTCTCAGCCAGTCTTATAACACCGTAGTTGAACATAACAAGTCAAAATACAGACATCAAGCTGTACCAGATCGCCATACTATGTCCCGACTTCCACTGTCCCAGGGGGGCCGAAATATCAGACGGCCGGGAATATCTTGGAATAGTCTTGTACTCGTAACGCTCATCCGGGGCCCTGACATTAGACTCTTTGATTGCCTCGAGCATGCTCGCCCAAACATATGCAGCAAGACTTGAATCTGGTAATAACCGGTTACTGAGCTCCATGTGCAACAGCCCTCGAGTGAATCATTTCAAACGCCCATCAAGCGGGCGCGAGTGCGTACTATATAAGCCACGGAACTCTATAAGTACCGGACTCTCCTCCAGGTTTATGCTCTCCCCGTTCCAGACACCAAACATAGAGCTTCCAACACCATAGCCACGATCTGTTCAATATACTGCTAGACAGCTCCTGGCTCCAGTATCGCACTTAAATTTCTTGTAGTCCGAATCTATTTGCGCCAGCTCAAAAGAAACGCTACAACAACCATGTCCGGTCACGCCGTCGCCTCAGGGGCTCTATTCGGGGCCTTTCCCGGCCTGCAATGGGGTACGTCCCTCAACGCCGGCCAGCTGAGTAAGTTACCGACACCGATCCTGCCCTGGTCAGCCTAAAAGCCACGCCGCAACTCCAGGAGTCTAACACGTATTCCAGCTAGCGACGTTGCAGCCGCGACCTGCATCTCCACCACCGCCGTCCTCGCCAGCACGGGCGGCGTCTACGCCTCCGAGGCATGGAGCACTACTGTCTCCTCCGCCTCAGACTCCGGGCCCACCACCGTCGTCATCCAGAGAACCGTCACAGCACCGGCAAGCGGCAGCGCACACCATATTCTCCCGGAGGACGCGGCAGAGACGGCCGTCACCACCAGCGCCGACGCCGCGGAATCCTCGACGCGGACGCGCGCACTGCGCATCCTCGACGAGATCTTGACGCCCGTCGCCGCTATCAGCGAGGACATCGCGGCCGCCGAGCAGACCACGCTTCGAGGCACGAGCGCCACCGCGGTCCCGAGCTCCACCACCTCCACCGACGCAGTCGCGCCCATCAGCGTCCGCGACGGCGAGGACCCGGAGCACGGCGTCTGGCCGCCGCGGACCCGGGACTGGTACTGCGGCACGGTGGGCGCCGGCTCGGGCACGTGGACGGGAACGTGCGCCGCGCAGACAACTTCCGTTTCCGCGGATAATCCCAATCCCATTGCTACGACCCTGCCCGTCGATTCCGAGGGGCAGATTAACCAGTGTGTCGTCGAGGGCGTCTGGATGCCGTCGCCGCAGGGTGGTAGTAGCGGTAGTCCCGGCACCACCACGACGCCGTTCACGGGCTACAACCTTAAGCCGACGACGACCTGCGAGGTGAAGGACGCCGAGGCGCCGCCTGACGGCAGCACGACCACTAGCACTAGCACCAGTACCAGCACCTCACCCTGGACGCGGATCAGTGTCCCCCTCATGTTTACTAGTCCCACTCCCGTCCCGGGTCGCCGCACATCCCCGACGTCGTCGTCGTCGGAGGTAGCGAGCGATAACGACGACTCGGAGCCCGGGGAAATCAAGACGTGCGATATCAGAGGCGTCGAGACGCCGCCGGGGGACAGCACTACTAGCACCAGCACCAGCACCAGCGCGGTGCCCCTCCAAGAAGGCACTTCGACCTCGCACCAGTTCGCCATCACGGACCCCGTCACGACTGCCGCTCCAACTTCCGCTGACAATCGCGTTCCTCCTAAGACCACGCCGATCACGAGCGACGTCGACGACGACTCCGATGCCGAGGAGGCGACGTCCGATGACAGAGACGTCAAGACGGCCCCCGAGGATCGTACTACCACTTCCCCCGCATCGTCGACGACGGCTGTTGCGACGGGCGGTGTTTCTTAAGTCCGTCTGCTCCGGATTTCCTATGGCCGGTGTTTACCGAAGGGAGGAGGTGATGCTGGATTAGGTAAGTAGCTCAGGGGTGTAGTGGATCTGTGGGGAGGAGGGGGAGGGAGAATGACGGGAGACGTTCGTTTCAAGACTTTTTTGGAGGTTGCCCGAGTTGTACGGAGAGTAGTTGATGGTAGATTGCTTCATTGATTTGCTTGCTCTCTTGCTTGCTTGCCCGTCGAGCTCTGCGCATCTATATATTTCCCTGGAAAATAGGAGGTAGGAGAGAGCATGCCTGCCTGCATCACACTACCAGCTAAGGTAGCTGACGAATTCAATTTTTTTTTGGGGGGGGGAGCTTTCCATCTTTTGGTGTGTCAAGCTTTCCCTGTGTATCTTGCTCCCAAAGCATCATGTCTATCATGTCCCATATTCCGCACTGCCTACGGGATAACGTTTGCATGCGTGAACATATCGCGACATCCACATTATAAGAGATAATCAACCCTATGTCGGATAGTTAAAATGCCATGAATTATGACCACCACCAACTCAAGATCGCAGCCATTATCTTTCTGTGCGAGTAGAATCTGAATTCACCTCAATAACCTTTTGATAGAACCTCTTTTTTGCTACCTAAGACGATCGTTCATATTAGTTCGTTTTCTTCTGCTACCTAGACCTAAAGCAGTTGCAACACAAATGACAGCCCAACATGCCGAGAGTGAACACGATCTATCTCCTTTCCATACGAGGACCTCTCACATGATGACCTCATTAGCGACATCCTGTAAAAATAATAATTAGCATGCCTTGTAACGGAGAGGGATGGAGGGGTGACGTACTCTCTTCAACTCCTTGAATGGCAAGCAGACGCAGTTCTGCACGCGAACCTCGTCTCCGACGACGCACTCCTTACCCAGGATGGTAATGCTCTGCACCTTGACGCCGTTCTTGACAATACTCGTAGTGTGGCTCGTAACGGGCGTCGGCGTGCCCTCAACACGTGCCCAGGCACCAACTCTGCTGTTCCAGCCGACAATAGAATAGAGCACGCAGGCATCGTGCTTAATCTCAGCGTCCTCGAGGACGATGGACTCCTTCACTCGGGCACCGGGGCCGATGTGAGCTCTCGGGCCGACCGAGACATTGGGGCCCAGCTTCGCCGTGGGGTCGACGTGGGCCGAGGGGTGAATGAAGACGGGTGGTATCAGATTTAGCGAGGGCTTGGCGAGCTCCGTAGACCCGGTCTGCATGGCCTTCTGGAGGTACAGCGCGTTGGCGGGAACGGCCGAGCCGGCGGTCTTGATCTGACGCCAGAAATCCTTGGTCTCGTATACGAAGAACTGCTTGCTATCGGCCATGTCGCTGAGAATGTCCTGCTCGAGGCGGATGACCTCCTTGCGCTCCTCGTCCTCGTCGGCGTCGGCCATGAAGCTGGACTCGAGGTTCTCGGAGGAGGGGTAGGATACGAGGCGGGGCCGCTCGGTCCGGCGCTTGATGGCGGTCTTGATGCTAGGGAAGATGGCCTCGGCGCTGAACAGATAGACGCCGCAGTTGATCAAGTTGGAGATGTGGCTCTCGGGCTTCTCGACGTAGTGCAGCACGCGGCGCGAGTGGGAGTCGGACACGATGCAGCCGAAGTTGGTGGCCGCGTCCTCTGCCACGCGCGTACCCAGGATGACGGCCTCGGCGTCCTTGTCGTCGAACAGTTTGGCCATCTCGTTGAGCGGGAAGGAGCAGCAGACGTCCGAGTTCAGGACGAAGATGCGCTCGGGGCGGCCCTTGAGGATGGCATCGCGGAAGTGGTACAGACCTCCGGCGGTGCCCAGCGCTTGGTATTCTCGCAGATACTTGATGGGGAGGTTGGGGAATTCGGAGGCGGCCTCCTTGATGAAGTCCTTGAAGACGGTTTCGTCGTAGTAGCCGATCATGCACACCTCTTGGATAGAGGGCACTTTGGCAATGGCCGTCAAGCAATGCCAGACGATGGGGTGGCCGGCGACATCGAAGAGTGGCTAGTACACCACGTATAACATGTCAAAAATACTGGTTCGCGGACTGGAGCTGGTGGTGCAACCATGTGGCCGGCCAATTGGGGGGGTGGATGTCTACTAACCTTGGGAACGTCGAGCGACAGAGGTCTGAATCTGGTTCCTCTCGAAGGGCCACCGACCTAAAAGTATTGCGAATGCTGTCAGTTCTACAACATCCATAATTTCACTCCCGTCCTAACAGATGCTATGGTCTAGTGGGGGGCGTATTACTGTATACAGGGACATACCAAGATGACGGCCTTAGTGCCCTTGCCAGTACCGTTCGCACCGCCTCGGATTGGTACCTGAAGCATAATGCCTGAATTGAGAGGACGACTATATAAAATGAGTTGGTGGGGGGGGGGGGGG
>QJNX01000352.1:0-58036 GCA_004155925.1 Monosporascus sp. MG133
GGTGGACAAGTAAATCGAACGTACGGGGGAGCAACAAACACATATGAACAACTTAAGGGAACTAAAACTGTTTGTTTGGAGTAGGAATAGGAGGAGTCTGAACTCGTGGTGTGCGAACATGCTCATCTTGAGTGTACTTCCCCTAGAGAGCCTACAATGAGAGATTCAATCCATAATAAGCTCGTCTCCAGCTATGGAAATCTAGTCCTTCTTATAGTCATGAACCCGCAACCAATGAGAAAGTAGAATAATGAATACATTATCCTGATAGCAAGATCATGCTCCTGTCCGAAAGAACGCCCTCAACGCCGCTCATGTATGTCATGATATCTCATATTTCGTGTCTCACCATAATCCGTCCATCTCCGCCATCGCTTCTTCTTCATCCTCATCAGCTACATGACCCTTGGAACTCTGCTCTTCCTGGGGAAGTGGCTGCGTTCCTTCGGCCAGATCCCGTTGTTGTGGGTTCCTCGAGGAAGCCTCCGCCTCTGCCATGAGAGCATCGAGGTCATCGTCCTCGTCTGCCGCCACAGAGGGCTTCGGCTTGGGCGCAGTACCGTCGTTTTGCTTAGACGGGTTGGCCTGTGCTTCAGCTTCGGCCATAAGGGCGTCTAAATCATCTTGGTCAACCTGATCACGCGGCCGAGACACAGTGCCACTGCCGAATATGGAGTTCGTTGGCGCTGTCCGCTGAGCTTCTTCCTCAGCCATAAGTGCGTCCAAATCATCATCATCGGGCACTTCGCCAGGTTGAGCACTCTTTTCAGTATTTGGACCATCCGCGGGCCCCGTTATTCTAGGTGCTCTAGGGGTAGCATCGTAGATGTCCTCATCTCCAAAGAGGTCGTCCCTGGTAGGGGTCTTAGGCCTTTGACTTGCTCGGTTTTGGAAGATGGGTGCCACTCTTGCAGGGAACCTGGATGCCTCGCGCTCCTCGGGCTGGTTCGACTCGCCGAACATGTCTTCATCATCCTCGTCTCTATGTGGCTTCGGCTTCCCTTCATTAATCCACTCCATGCGCTTCATGTGCATGTGTTTCTTGTGGCCGGCCTTCTCTACCATAGCCAAGGCATCTAGAAACTTTGCTTTAGGGAACAAGTCGTCCAGCCACAACTGGTAAAACGAGAGAAGCCGTGCAGCATCGGAGAACTACTAGAGGTTAGCAATTGTAAAAGCATTGTTGGTTGAGACACACTTACCTCGTGGCCTTTTCCTTTGAACTTCAAATCACGCGCCTTGCGTCTCAGCCTTGGGATGCCCTTTTCGGATAATAGCCTACATTGGAGCAATTAGTATAGACATCCAGGGGAGGGGCAGGGCATGTGAGTGCATACCTATTTTCGTCCAGTTTGACCATAGGTGCTCGCATCTTCTTCGCGACTGCAACCTCCTCGTCAATTCCGAGACTGGCAGCGTCCTTTCGTTTCTTAGACTGCCCATTCTTCTGGGCAGACTCGTCACCTCCAGACTCTGCGAAGATGTCGTCGTCAACATCATAGTCATCAATGTCGTTACTTGGGGGTGGTGGTCGTTGTGGCGATGACGGGCTAGCTGCTGTGCGTGATGCCATATTGTTAAGAAAAATCGATTTGCAATAATTGCACTGGAGAGAATGTGGTGGTGAACTCTCTCTTAAACCTCGTGATATGGATATATCGGGAGACGCGTCTTGATAGCCGGGACGCGTCTACTACGTAAGAGAATTGATAAAGTTAAAGTGGCTTGGCAGGATCGGTGCTTGGGAATACCGTACCTACATACTATGTAAGTACATAAAATCTAGGCAAGTGGTGGTCATAGCTCGGGCAGCCGAGCTTATCCCGCTTACCTAATGTTCAATCCCGCAAATGCGCCGTTTCCAGCTTCAACATCGTACGTAGCCTGACATCAATCGGCTCCATGAGCTTCGATCAAAAGGCTGGAGGGCAACCCCAATTGCATTCGCAACAATCATGGCAACAAATCAGGCGCAACAACCCACATATACGCCTAGCAAGGTCATAAAGACCGAGTATCCAGTACGCTGAATTCCTGCCGAATGTGCCCTGCAGAAATTGGCTGACCTATCGATTCGGTGTAGCTCATCGACAACGACCCGTACGTCCCCTCCTTCTTCCTTGCCGTTGGGTGCAGAAGATGTCCTTCGATCGATATTACCGTGGAAAGGATCGCTGATGTAAGCTTTCACCTGTAGGCACTTCAAGAGAGTCATTGGGTATGCGCGGCCATCGGACTATGTCCACGGAGCAGTAGCTGCAGCAGCGGGTCCGGGTCTACTATGGACCATGGAGAAGTTCGCCCCGTCGCAGGTCGGAAGGGGGGGCTTCGCAAAGGCTATGCGGCTGGGTGGTGCTATCGGATTGATTGGCGGTTTCCTATACTTCTACGAACGGTCAAGCTGTACGTCCACCCTGCAGCGCGATGCGGTTCTTGCGGGAATGGCCGCGTTCGTTGATACTAACGATGACGGTTAGTGCGGTTCTACGGCATGACGGAAAACGCCCGCGAGGTCGAGATGGATATGAAGGAGATGGTTGCTAAGGTTAAGGCCGGCGAGCCCCTCTACGGCGAGAGCCGGTTGACACCTCACATGCAAGGTGTCGCTGCCCGGCAATCCAGGTATTCGGCCCTCTTCACTGCCGTCCTGCCGTGGTTCAACTTTGTTAACCACAATCAACACGGTGTCGATACCGCCAAGTACTATAGGCAGGCCGAGCGCGAGCTAGAGGCCGAGAGGCTAGGAAAGGCTCCGCCATAAGTAATGCTACTCCAGACAGATACAGATGAGATGTATAGCTATTGTGCACAAGACACAACATAGAGGAGCTAGATGTTCAGAACCTGCGCTGCGAACTAGCAAGATATTCAAGGCTTTCTTATAGCCAGTTTGTACAGACCTTTAAAACGGTATATATTCCAAACACCCCCCTCCAAGACATGGCCGATGCTAGGAATACGTCAGCATGATTATCGTTGAGGAGGCTAGTTTCCCCATTTTGCTGCCTTTCATAATGGGGATCCAAAGCTATTGATCGCCGATAAGTCCTCCTCTACCAAGCCCAACATGTAATTGTTGCCGGAAAACCAATCGCCTAGTTGCGTCGTCTGTGCCATGGATCTTGCCTGGTCATCGGCACCGAGGTCGGCGTTCGCCGTGGTCTGGTCCGTGGGCATGAAGCCCAGCTGGCTCAGATACATATCGAACTCGTTGCCGACGGGCACCATATCCTGGTCGGCCGGCTGCTGCCCCTTGGCCTCGACGTACAGAAGCGCCACGCTGTAGAGCACCTGGCAGAGATGGTGCAGCTTGCCCACAGACGCCGAGACATCCTTGGCCCCCTCAAGCGACTTCACGAAATCCGCTAAGCGCTGCAGGTCCTCCGCGTCGCTAGTTTCGATGACGAGGCAGAATATGACGATGAAAGGGATGAACGGGGCGTAGATGATGGTCCTTTATATAGCCATCGTTAGTAAATAGAGAATCAAGCTAGGTAGCCCGTCCAATGCAAACTCACCAATGCAGGTGACCGACTTTCAGCGCCTTGTTATCATTCATGTCCATGGTCTCCTGATGGCTTCGCATCGCCGCCCGCGCGGCATCGATACACTCGTCGGCGAAGGTGCGCGAGCGCTGGCCCATGGGCGGGAGGGCGCGGTACACGAGCGTCAGCGACGAGAGGTACGCGACCTCGTCCGACTTGAGGATCCAGACGTAGAGCTGTATCTCGCTCCGCCGCTGCTGTGACAACAGGGTGGACAGCTGCTCCTCGAGGTGGGCCAGGATGTCGTGCGTCTCGGCAAGCAGGCGGTTGAAATCGGCGGCCAGCGCGTTGACCTGCTCGACGCGGGCGCGGACGTCCTGCTGCAGGGCGGCGGGACTGTACAGGCGCTCGTACAGCCGGCCCTGGCAGCGTGCGTATGCAACCCACATATTCAAAACCTTGGGGGCCGGGTACGGCGCGTACGCAAGCTCGATGACGAACGGCTGCGATATGTCGTAGTCCTGCAAAACCGAGGCCCGTCCCATCCGCAGCGACAGCCCCTTGTCCAGCATGTACGTGCACCAAAATATCAGCCGCTTCTCTCTCTGCTCGTCCGGGCTGTCGTCCTTGGTCGAGACCGCCTGGTGCAGCCCCAGCGACCGGCACATGTGCACAGCGCGCGATGACAGCGCCCAGGCCAGCGAGGGCCGCGAGAGCTCGAGGGCGAAGGCCGCCTGTTTGTGCGGTGTTTTTGTCAGTCGCGTGCACGGCCGGTATCCAACTACTCCACCCAAAAGTCCTCGTCCTCTGATTCCTTCGAACGGTCGGAAATGTGCAATGGTTTACTCACGCTCATCAGTAACGCCTCGATGTTCTCTATTGATGAAGGCATCATGAGGTTCAGCTGCGCCAGCACCACCTCCAGGTTCTTGGCGCACATGGCGCGGCAGGCATCGTACTGGGCCTTCTCGGCAGGGTCGGTCGCATTGACGCTGGATTCGAAGTAGAGGGCGGCAAGCCCTGCATTCACGATGATGAAGGTGCCCTCGGTCGGTTCCTCGGTAGCGAAGTAGACCCGCCGGCACCGATCTATGAACCGCTCAATGTCGGCGAAGGCGTATACGACGGTCTGTACGGGGACAACTGGGCCGTCTGGTAGGGGGCCGAAGCGTCAGTTCTCCTTTCCGTCACAATATCGGCTTTTCACTTTCATTCTCACAGGTGCAAACGGTAACATTGAAAGCTTATCATGAAACAACGACCCGTGACATGGAGAGACATACGTTTCATCTCCTTCAGCTTTCTCACGGCAAGCGACATGGGCGGCATTGACAGGTCCCTGAGATTCACGCGCGCGGAGATCTTGCGGCTGAGCCAGCGTGATTCATGTGGAAGCGTGGTCTTGCCGCTCTGCTGCATGTCAACGATGCGCCGGAGGGCTGAAAGCGCGTCGTCGATCTTCGGGCTGCGGCCCTGCCCTAGGATCGAAGTTTGCTCTACGGCATTCTGCAGGAACTCGCTGGCGAATGCCGTGTGCGCCGCCAGGGATGAGTTGCCCTCGAAATCCTCGGTGTCTTCCTCAGGACCGAGGCCGGAGCTGGGCGAGTCGTAGTCGTCATCTTCATTGCTGCCGTGGCGGCTCGGTGGTGTGCGGTTCTCGGTTGATAGAGTGGAAGCGAATTGGCGCGTCTCGATGACGGCGGCGGGGGCTGCTCCCGGGCCGGATGAGTTAATAACAAGGTTCTGTAGCAGGCGCTCGATCCCGCCGAGGCGCTCCTCTATCTGGTCGATCTTCCGCTCGCTGGGACAATGCAAAGGGGGTCGTTAGGTACTTTCTGGTGTCCGGCTTGCACAAGAGTTACCTAATGGCCAGGCTCACATACTATTGGCTGGATATCAGAACCCTCTGGCGAGGCTCTTTCGGCTTCTGCCCGGCTCCCGTGGAGCTACAGGCCCGCTTAGAGACGCGACAATTGGAGCAGGGAGATGCTTTGTCGCAGCGGATCTATTGTCCCCGAGAGAGTCAACCAATAGCTACGCAGTGCAGCTCAGTTCGCAGGACTAGGAGAGCTCGCGGGACGCAAGGGTCCTTAGACTGTTGCGCACCTTTCTGAGTCGGCATTGATCGCACTATCCGCTCGTCAGTTAGCTCAATTTACAGCGTAACATCACCGCCGTTGATACTCACTGCTCGCCGGGCCCCACCGTTGTCTACTTCGGGCGCCGCGGCCTCCATCTTCCAAAAAAGGGGGGAGGTGGGCAGCTAACTCCAGTATCGAAAAACTGACTAATACCTGATTGATATCTCTATAAAAGACAAAAGGCTCTTGAGTTTTGTATATATCATAGGTATCCGCCACGAATAGAATTGGACTCTCGGATTGCTGTCTCAGGCTGGATTAGAGAGTTAGGTAAGCGAGAGCGTTGGATCTACCTAGTCCCATTCCACATAAAAGCCGGAGCCCGCGGAGTCCGCTAGGCAGGCAGCCATACCATTCTATATACGAGCTGAGACAGATGGCCAATATCGCAATGGGTATGGCTTACGTAGCTCGCGGACAACGAGTCAGGGTATTCCAACGCTACTCAGCCCATCACAAAAAAGCGGCAGCCTCAAGAGTCGACTAGTCCATAGTATAATTCCAGCTTACGCAAAGAAGAAGAGCCTCAGCATCAATTAGTGGGTGTAGGAAGCCTACAGAGGAAGAGATGATGACGATATTCAGAGAGTGAAGGGCAAGCAAGGGGGACCAACGGAAGGGACCCAATGTGATTACGGGGAAGCGACGGACTATCCGACGAAGCGGCGAAGTGGCAGCACGGTTGTTAGTTCGCCCTTGGTCGGATACAACTTACATAGTAAGTACCTCAGTATGTAGGTTAGGTCAAAAAGAGGCTAGACCATAAGCGGATAATTCTTATATCCGATATCACCGAGTTACCCAAGTCGCCCCCTTCTCGGAGGACAATGGTGAGATATTCATCTTCATTTCCTCCAGAAACGGGACCTCGACCGACCTTCTTCACACGTAGGACGGTGGGAAGGCGGCGCAATGGAGATGCATATAATTCCTTTCAAGCGGAAACGCACTGATTCCGAAGTTCCTCCAAGAGATACAATATCGACAAAAAGGCGGCGTCACCATATATCCCCCGACCTCTTGTCGCCACTCTCCGATGAACTCCTTATTCGCGTCTTGACTTTTCTCGCGCTTCCCGACGTCTTGAGCATAACCTCGGTGTCGCGCCGTTTCTACCATCTATCCGCCGACTCTCAAATTTGGAAGCGCCTCTACTATTCACGATTTGTCTTGCCCCGCGCCCTCCGTATTCCCGGCTTCCGTGATGGCTCCGCCAGGGAGGGGAAGCTATATTATTCCTCACGCAAGGCCGTTTGGGCCGATGGAAGAAGAGGCGGCTGGGTCGATATGCGAAGCGACGACCGTGCACACGACGAGTCGCGCACTTGGAAGAGACAATACAAGCTCCGCCATAACTGGTCTAAGGGAAAATGCGCAGTCGAAGAGCTGCGAGTCGGCTGCGACTCCATGGCTTCCCAGATCGACCCCCCTCACAAGATGCTCGTTAAAATTGCCGAGGGTATCGCTCTGACGGCCGGTTCCTCTAGCGGGTTGCGCGCCTGGGATCTGAAAACCAAGGAGCTGCTGGCGCATGTCGGTTTGAAAGAACAAGACTTTACGGCATCACCCAGTAGTATCGCGATAGATGAACAGAATTCGCCGGACAGGACCCTCGACGTCGCCATCGGCTTTGGCGATGGAAGCTTTGGCGTTTGGAGGATATATATCTTAGAGAGAAAGGTCGCTCGACTGTATCGCCACGAAAAGTCGAGCAGCGGAAGCCTGATCGGCATTGCTTTCTCACATCCTTACCTTCTCACGGCCACACAGTCCGTCCTTATATCTCTATATACCTTTGATAGGCCGCCCAAATCAAGTCTCAGCGATACGGCCGAGCACGTGTCGCGGAGTCGGACTAGGCCAGAATCTGACGGTCTTACGGAAGATACAGTCGGACCAAAGTCTACAAGGTCAAAGGCTACAGTGAGAGAAGCCGAAAGTGAACCAGTGTTGCAGGCACCGTATCTGTTGACGTCCCTGAAGTCGCATACTTCAAGGTCTCCCCTGGCCCTTTCGATTCGGAAGGCAGGACCCAGGACCACCATTGCATCTATCGCGTACACCTTCTCAACGCTCCAAGGATGGTCGCTAGGCATACAGGACCTGCATTTACAGGCTGCATCTTCCCTGTCTAAAACTGCTGTGGACGTTACTACTCGACTTGCATACACAATGCCCGTTGGATCAGCATCGTCGTATGTGTCATCTCCCCCGTCGTCACCCTCTGAATCAACCTACCCCTCACCATCCACTACAGCCCGTGCAATATCCTCCGACGGGCCCATCAGTCTGTGTTATACGCACCCTTACCTCCTCGCCACGCTTCCGGATAATACTCTGCTCTTGTACCTTTGTACCTCCACTGCTTCGGCGCTTTCCATCTCGCCTGGCATCCGGCTCTGGGGTCACACCTCCGGCATCAGCGACGCTGAGATCACAGCGCGTGGCAAGGCAGTTAGCGTGAGCTGTCGCGGCGAGGAGATCAGAGTCTGGGAACTGGAGGGCCGCGCTGAAGGAAAGAGTATCGAAGTCAAGCCAATGGCAAAGGCTATTTCTGAAGACGTATCCGGAGCTACTCTTGCCGACGAACTGCCGCCAGTGCAATGGGATGAACGGCGGAACTGGGTAGGTTTCGATGACGAGATGGTCATCGTGCTGAAAGAGTCGAAGGAGGGCAAAGAGAGTTTGATGGTCTATGACTTCACCTGACCCGGGATATAAACAGAACTTCTCTGCTTTATATGAAGTACGGCGAAGTACTGTCGCCATATCAGCATATGACTTGAGGGCTGTTTCGATTAGATCAGGGCCTTTTGTCCACTTGATCCCGAGCACACATAATATCTTCCTTGACGATACTACCCTGACCCATACTATCTCCTCTAAGTAGGCGGTCCATGTGCTGCAAAGGAGGGCTGGCGCGTTCAGTTCAACCGGACCTCAAGTTGTCCTGTTATAGGCCATTGACAAGGATTACGTTTCTAGATTGAAACGTACCCTATCCCCAAGCGTCGATACACTTATGGGTGTCACTTAGAGGCTATCATAAACGTCTACGGATTCCCAGCTCCGAGTGTATCATTTTCTCCCCGTGGGAACTGCGAGCTCCATGTGAACTACTGGAGAGTTATACGGATCAGGACCGTGGTCGTTGGACCTTGCATGACCTCCACTGGTCCCATTCCAGCGAGGGCAAGCTTTGCACCATGATGCGTAAGCATGAGGTGCTGCGTGGGTCTTGCGCTTACTTCAGCACTACATAGCTGAGTTCCCAGTAGGCAAGAGAAGACTACAGAGAGTCATGTTCCCGGAGAGCGTAAGCTTTAGCGGGCCAAGCACAAGGAGTAACGGCCCAGCCTTGGCCGACGCAGAATGCATCACCGTGTACCTGGCTGGTGAATGCCGTCACGCAAGGGCAGTTCTCGACAGTTGAATACGATAACGGTGACCGTGGAGACGATCTCCGTAATGTATGGCGAGGATAAGGTACATCTCTCAATGGCAGTATGTCCTGACGCTTAATGCAATACCTATTCAGTGCTGGTTATATTCCAGGCATGTTTGCTACTACCCCGTTATCGCTGGAGATGATCGAGGTCCTCCGATCTCTCAAGCCATATCGCCGAATAGCGTCAAAATCTCTTATGGAAGGGGGTTACCTGCTCGCAGTTAGGATTAGCAGTTAAGCAGGGAAACTGGATTCACCAACCATATCCCACAAAACATACAGAGAAATCTAGTATCCAGAAGGCAGGGCGGAGGTTAAGGTAGTAAGGTAGCCGAGGCCGGTCACAGTAACATGATTACGAAAACAGAATCAATGGCATCCCACACTACCAGAAGACTACTTGCAGATGACGTGCTTTTTATGTACTTCGCCAACGGGACAGCAATACTTAAGGGGCTTGAGCCATCCTCAGGGATTGCAAGAGTAGCCACAGTAGACTCCTAGCACCACGTCACTCATCTTTACCTTCTTATCCAGTTGCACTTCCGCGTTCAGAATATCCAGCAGTCGGGTTTCTCGATCCTAGTCATTCTGGGTTGGTTTCTCGATCGCTCGGAGATCTTCTTGGAACAGGGGCCGTTTTGGATCTTCCGGCGCCGAGCCCTAGGCCTCGGTCCTCGTCTACACTAGGGTTCGTCGTCAACTAACTAGCTACTTGATCCGGCTGTTAGTGAGGGGACCTTTCAGTGATTCGTTCATTCAGTCGCTGTTTCTTTCCCTCTTAAGCCTTTTATCTCCTACGTTGACGCTTCATATACTGGTGGGGGCCAACAATGGGAGAAGAGGATAAAGGTATGACGTATTTCCGCCCCAGGTTCCAAGTAAATTACATACCAGATATTGTAACGGGTTGCTATAATCGACTGGTCTGGAGAGATGACGGTAGCATTATCGGAGTAATCAGCATTCCTGCAATTGAGTTTACGAGCTTTGGTGAGCACCTTTTCGGCAAATTGCACTCGCCAGGAAAGGGGGAAGGCGAAAGCAATGTCTTTTATTCGACATGGACTCTTTGGGCTCAACTTATAATCCCATGAGCACCTTCAGAGGATCATGGCATGATAGCTCCCGCCTCGACTAGCCAATACCGGAGTAAACACACGTGCCCGTATACCCAATAAGAAAACCCAAGATAACCCATCTCAAATTCTTTTTGCGTACATCAAAAAAGACTTCTTGTAGCATATCTAACAATGCCGACTAGCATCACACGTACTGATGTGTGTGTAAGTGCCCTTAATGCTGGTCTACATCGGCAGGTCTAAGAGTTGTGATATTACAAGACGGAAAATTGCCTATCACGTGGCTTTGGTGTTTACAGCAAATGCTACTGGCTGAGAGAGATATGGAAGTCGTTGAGAGAAGCCATATATGTCACAGGCTTGCTCTTTAGCCACATGTCAAAATATTATAGATAAAAACGGCCGTGTTCAGCATAGGTTATAATTTCTGTTGGGCCATATTTCTCCAACTGTGGTGGAAGTATTCAGGCGAGGCATTATCTCCCGTCAATCTCTAGACTTTCGCTGGCAAGTTCTATGTAAGATGTGAGTGTAAGTTTTGGGCACCCTAAGGTATAGCTATAAATGAACCAAATAGAATGTTCGCCAGTTCAGGTCGCCCTCCTCCCTCCATGCGTCGTCCCGTATCGAAAATCAATCCTTCCATTTCGCTGGCCCCCTGAATCCGCACTCCAGGGTCGTTCTGGCCTTCGTTGCCCCACGTACATCCGCATCATATCGCACTTGGCGGCTAGACGGTGGAAACAGGCAAGATCAGGACAAAGAGTCAGTCAATGACTAATAGGGAAAGCTAAAAGGAGGCCGGAAAACACAGGTCGTCACATCAAGTATTTCCATGATGCTGCTTTCTAGGACCAATAGTTCTTAGAGGTAAATGTTCTATTAAATCCAAAATCATGTGCACAACCGGTAAGTGGGTATGATATGGACAACGTCTGCACAGGTGAGCAAGTAGTAATAAGTGGGCTTTAACTACTTCCATCCTATTAATACCAAAGTACCATATCTTCCTTCTTATATCTAAGTTGTCATCTTGTTCTTATTACTACGGGGTGTTCGGAATCCAAGGCCATAGGCCAGTGAAAGGACACCACACAGCAGTAATAACCATTTTTCATCCCGTATGGCATGGAAACCATTGATTCATGATGACTCCTTTTATCGACACTACTCATACCGTATGAGGCCGCTAAGCGCGTCGTTTGGCCTAGACGTTGGCCCACCTGGCCTTGGTCTTCTTGTCTAACTCGGCGTTCTGATTACCAGTAGGACGCCAAAACTTCGAAATCCCATGAGCATTAGTTACTGGTATGCGTCTTGGTGATTCACTTTCACTGATAATTGACCATTACAAGATTAAGGGATACAGAAGGAAGTCCAAATAGATAAACCAGCACTAGCATTACGACAGGGATGCATAAGAGCGTGCAATAGGCCGCCTTTACAATAATCTAGCATTTGAATATACGCTGAAAAACATATAGACAGATTCTACAAACGCCACATCTCCATCTGCATTAACCAATGAACGGCTAATTATTGCAGCAGATTTCCGAAGTCGACGATAATCCTATAGTAGGTAATAACCTTCAAAGTCGACGATAGCTTATACATGTACGGAAATACTATGTAATGCTTGCCCACTTGCTGTCCCTCGCCCCCTCGAATTTTCACATCCTGTTCATCCCCGGCCACCAACAGGACTTGCTCATCACTGTACACTTCCCTTAATCTGTTTTGACCAGATTTGCGATAGGCTCCTCACGCGTCAGCCTTCCTTCGAGTTCGCCTGTTACCGAGTCAACTGTCCGCGCATCACTCATTGTTGGTACCCTCCATGACCCGTATTAATGCTTCATTCTAACAGCTAGAGACAGAACCTCACTGTACCATCACTGCTCCTGCCTAATAGACCCCACTGCTCCCGCCTCACGAACTTTACTGTTCCTGCCTAAAATACTTCACAAGTCGGCTGAAACCCGTACCAACATGCATCCGGCTCGACTACCCTCAGCCCGTAGCACGATGGGGACGCTGCGGCCCATAAACGAGGAGCCTGAAGGACTGACTCGCGGGTCTCAAGGCTCGACTCGGACTCGCTCTGGTTATGTCAACAGCTTACGCAGCAGCGGCGGAGTTCATTACGGACCACATAATACTAGCATATCCCCGGGGGGTACTGGCATCGTTCATGTTTCCCCCCATCCCATCCTACCCTGGTACCGCCGTGCTTGGCACACGATGAAGAGAAACCCTTCGATGACCTTGCTCGCTATAGGTATTTTGATGATGGCTCCCCTCATCGGTCTTGTGGCTGTGCTGTTGTCCCATCGTGAGGGACACAGCTCCAACGACAGTCCTGCCAACACCACTGCCACTACCGGTTTTGCTCCTCTCACCAGTTCTATGACACCGCCTGCCGAATCCATGCCTCCAACCCCATCTATGACTTCAATCTCATCTGCGCTATCGACTACCCTCAGCACTGCCCCAGTCACGTCAAAAACTTCGATGGGCTTACCTACTACGGCAGCATCGATCTCCTCTGGGCCTTCTGTATGTTCGAAGCAGTCGCATATGATAATGTGTAACCAGAAACTAACTCAGTAAACAGTCTGCACCGACGTATATTCCTGATTGCCCTTCCAGACGAACATTTGACAGAATCGATTGGGTTGGAATAGTCGATCCCGCAGTCGAGGACCAGTTTGCGGTCGTAAAAGCAACAGACGCCACTGAATGCTGTAACGTATGTTTCGAGCTCTGGGAGCATCGCTGCAACGCCTGGGGCTTCATTAAGGACGAGTGCTCGGTGATATACGACTATCCGGGCGTCAACAACGACACCTCCTGTCCCAAGGGGTATCCTTTCGTCAGTTACGACAGAGAGGGAAGAGCAAAGGACGTTGCAGGTCTGGGGCCCTGTGCTGGTAATCATTGAGCCATTCGACCCACAAGCTACGCAATAGAGTATACAGTACAAAATCCGAGACGGCTCTTCTTGGGACCGGGGGAGTTGTTACTGCAACGGTTGCAGTAAAAGCCACTGAAGGCTCAGGCCGTAACTGGTTCACATCGAAGGCCAAAATGGAACGGTGAGCTAAACTGCAGTGTAAGATTAGTTTAAGCAATATGGTTCTAGGGGCTTGATCCAACACATACGAGACAATGATGAACACTTGGTAAGAGGGATTGAATAAGAGTATACGACGAGTTTCTGGCATAGGTCTACCGTTAACCAGAGCGCCTGGGATCTCTTACCTACGAACCGCCACGTCTGCTACTAAGAGCTGGAATAGAACTGACACAAGCCAGGGCACCATGCACCAGACGACACGCTTAGAGAAATCAATATGTCCAGCGTACGTTCATTTTCGATTGTATGCATGCTATAATCCTACGGTGCTCAGATGTTTTTACACTCTTGCTGTAACATGGTGTACTTATATGAGTCCACACACGGACTCTATCATATTGGCCACCTTGTTCCTACCTCCCGTGAGCAACGTCATTGGGGTGTCCACCACGTTGCTCTACCAAATATCGTGCCAAGACAATAGAACCTGATGTAAGATTATTAATAACCGCTATCATGACTCCAAGAGGTAGGAATGATATAAGTCATCATATTTCTCAACACTTGTTTATACTACGAGTCATTATAGCAAATCCAGGTACTAGTTGAAAAGGGGACGGTTGAAGAAGCAGGTTTATGCTGAAGCTAGGATACTTCACACAGAAGAAACCCACTCGAATTGAAGAAAGCTGAGGGTGAGAAATGAGATGTCTAATGCTCGAATCAGAAGGTGAGGCATTTCAGAACAGGGGGCACGAGGCAACAATGTTCAAGACTTGAGTGGTAGGGCTTGCAAGCCTGATACACTACCCGAAGGCGATTAATAATATGGCAAGACACACATATTAAATAGACACTGGATTATCGTAGTGCCTTCCTTTCTAGTCACGGAGGATAGTCAAAGTGGCTGTTCGATTTATCCTATATAGCCTGTAATATATGAGTGACCTGAAAGCGGCTAGTATTACCAGCCGCCAAATTGTCCCATGAACAAGATCTTTGGGGGCAAAACTTGCTCGCTCCCTTGAGAACGTGAGTTTCAAGCCAATGAGATGTGTTTTCTCCGACTCCACAAGCGAGGACGACCTATACCCTACAGAAACCCGATCATCTTCTCTTATATTGCCCCCCTAAGGTTACCACTACTTGACGAAGTTATTCAATCTAAATACTCTTGATTGAATATGTTATGCTAATGAGTCACGCCGCTTGTCTCCGTTCAACCAATCTTTTACGATGGCCCAGACTACGAGAGGGCACCGAATGCATCTTCGGGCTGAAAACCGGCTGCCTTGGTCGTGTCCTCTGCGAGGCAAATGGCTCAGCAGATTAGATTCTCAGCAGGGCAGTGTGACGGTGGCCCTGATAATATCAGATCGGCCTTAATCCTCAATGGGAGGTGCGGAGACCAATTCAAATGCCGGCGCTGCCAGATTCTAGCCTCATACAACCCACAAGGGTCAAGCTGACTAGAGCTCCGAGATATAATGGCGGGCCACAGTCGCTCCCGGTGACACCGATTTTCCATCCCTTCTCGTGCCCGTCAACAAAGTTACTTCAGCCCCCCTTTCGCCTAGCCAGACTATCCAGGTGGAACCCTTTCCTCACGAGATACCTTTATTAACGGCAAGATGCTGTTTACACTTTCTCTTTTGCTGGCTCCTGCGTTGGTGGCCGCCCATGGCGCCGTCACCAGTTATATCATTGGAGGCAAGACGTACCCAGGCTATGAGGCAAGTTTGGTAATGGGTCCGATTGGGCGCTTGCTAAGTCGGTGACAGGGTTTCTCTCCTCAGCCTGGAGCGCAAATCATCCAACGCCAATGGCCCGACTACAACCCCATCATGAGCGTCACTGACGCCAAGATGACCTGCAACGGCGGAACTTCCGCACCACTTTCCGCCCCAGTCAAGGCAGGCGAGAACGTCACAGCAGTGTGGAAGCAATGGACGCATGCCCAAGGCCCGGTGATGGTTTGGCTGTACCCCTGCCCCAACGGATTCAGCAACTGCGATGGCAAGGGCAAGAACTGGTTCAAGATCGACGAGATGGGTCTCTGGGGCAACAACCTGAACAGCGAGAACTGGGGCACTGCGATCGTTATGAAGCAGCTTAAGTGGTCAAGCAAGATTCCCGCATCTCTCAAGCCTGGTAAGAATCCTTGGGTGCTCCCCAGCCGCTCTCTTCGATATGCCAGTTCTCCAGTGAACGTCCATCTTTTTACGGTGTCCCACACGCCGTGTTCTAGATAGCTTCCAACGTGCTATTCTCTCTCAAAAAAGAATTAGACTGACCTGGAAATGCTAGGCGACTACCTGATCCGTCACGAGCTCCTGGCTCTACATCAAGCAAATGTAGGTTGCTTTTGGAACCACCTGCATACCTTTATTTCACGGTCCCGGAAGGATGGCTATTGACTATATGCGATGCAGGCTCCGCAATTCTACCCCGAGTGTGCCCAAATTTCCGTCCAAGGTTCCGGTTCCGGCATGCCTAGCGGCCAGTACCTGACTTCGATCCCGGCTTACGCTTCGCAATCTGACCCTGGTGTTACTGTAAGTTTCCAATGCCTGGGCTCGAAGGTCACAGAGAGAAACTAATCTGAAGCAGGTCGATATCTATCAGGGCGGACGAACTTCCTACACGCCTCCTGGACCTAAGGTCTGGACGGGTTAAGAACGACGTGGGCACGGGTTAGCCTTCCGGGGAAGTCATGGTGTAGGGCACGGTCCGCCATAATCACACCTGGTTGCCGGCAACGATATGCTTCAAGTGGAGAGATGCCGCAGGCTCAGTTCAGCCAAGATAACGAGATACTACATAGGCAGCACAGTAATGATCGAAATCATGAACCCCTTTGGTGACCGCAGCCCACACTCTTGAGATACTCACATACATATGTCGTGGTTGACCACGCTGGAAAGTACGTATGCCCACGGTCCAACCTGAACCTCGAAATATGGCCGAAGTGAATGTCTCGAAGCAAATGCTGCGTTCGATTGCTCTTGCTAGCATAGGGCGATGATAGGTACGACTCCATACAAACCAGTGATTGCTGTTCTTGGCAGCAAGAGCAGTGACCGAGTAAACAAGGCTAATAGAACGGCGATATTAAAGGATTCAGATATATAACATACATTCATAATGTAGTACTGCCAGTGATGGTGGGAAACACGAAGGTACTATCACCCTCGAAGTGTCTCCAGTAAGCGTACTCGATATTGGACAAACCGTATCTCGTTCTTACATATGTAATTACGAGCTACTCTATGTAGGGTACCTAGCGCTACTTTACTTAGAGAGAGTAATTGCCGAGGCACTTTCGTCCATCGCTGGATTATGTCATAATGCAATAATGCGAAACCGACCAACAACAATCAATTGAGGGATGCAACAATCCATTAAATTATTTCGCTTATAACGCGAAACACTACATGGGCGTCATCCACTTCCCGATAACCATCGCATCGCATCACATCGCATCACATCGCGCGTTCATTTGTGCCATGCCAAATTCATGTAAGCTTTCATACCGCTTTAGTAATTAGTCCCCCGGTTCGGCGGGCTTATCAATCATGGCCGTACCCATCACGGATCCGTTGAGACCGAAGAAGCCCAACCCAGACCCAGACGCTCCCTCCTCGCGCTCCGGCAGTCCTAAATCTAGGAACCCCGTCCAGAGAGTCCTCTCGGCCCCTCCAAAGTGGCTGCAGATGTACAGCAACTTTATCACCAAGAATGCCCACCAGGTTTCCCAGATCGAGAGCGCATTACGATCCCTTACCTACGTCATACCTGGACGTTTCCGCGATGCCGAGATAGCTTCCGAGACATTGCATTCCGCCGTCCAGCTCCTATCACTCTATCACGATGCCGTCCTCCGAGCCGCCGTCACGAGAGTACCTGCGCTGGCTGCCAAGGTACCAATACCCAATCCCCACGCGCGGTACACGAGGTTCTGGGCCGCAACGAGTAAATTGTATCGCCGCATAGCCATGTTACTGCAAATTGTGCAATACACCGAGCTGTTATGGGAGATGGCAGCCAAGCGGAGGGGGGAAAAGGTTCGGTGGCGTGTTGTCATAGTCTTGGAAGCCGTCAAGGCCCTATGTCGCCTGCTCCTTGTGCGCATAACCAACTCGAGACCTCTGGTGACGCCCCCACTGCCAGAGCGGGAACCGATACCTGACGAGGATGATCACGGCGATGGTGATGACCAGGCTGCGTTACGAGAACTCATGGGCGAAGACGACGTCAGAGTTGCGGGCATGGAGATGGATGGGTCAGCTAGAGCAGTGCATAAAAAGGAGTGGACGATGCCGCGCACCGGAAACAGTCTCCCGAGTCTCCCCAGCCCTGAGGATATCAGCTCTTACTTGCAGGGTCGAGTCCTGACGGCTGATGATATCAAGCCCGCTGCGAAGCTCCTGAACACCTTGTCGGGAACCGCCCAGGCTTCCGAGGTGCTTCACATTCTTGCACCCTTAGTATTTGCCATTGCCCTGTCGAGGAGCAAAGACAAGAAGTCCTGGACACCCTGGATAATCGGCCTATCTATGGAATGTGCTGCACGACAGCTGCGAGATGGCAGTTTGCGTACTACCGCTTTGGAGCAGGAAGAGTGGGGGAAGAGATATTGGTCCGCCGGCTGGTGGGCCATGAGGGGCGCATTCTACGAAAATGTCACAAAGAATGTCGTCGCCGGAGTGCGCCGACGTGTGCCTAGTTTCATTGGCGGAATACTGGAGGACTACGAGTACTTGTGGGAGAACTATTACTTCAGCACCAGCGCGTGAAAGAGCAAAGCCATGTCCATGGGTTTCTCTCCGAAGCGGCCCTGTGCCACCGGTGTTATGACATACATTTCTAGTTATCGAAGCTTCGTCTAGGCTCAAGCTGACTGGGCTATGGAGGCATAGTCCGTTTTCCAGCGGGTCTTTCCTTCGAGATATTCTGAAGCCCAACTATAGGGATCCGGTTGTTCAAGTCGCCGCTTCCACGCCCGAGGTATTATTTTCATCGTATCCAGGTACCGATATATTCCGACTGTTGATGTACGTATGGAGTACATTAATCGGCTTTGGGGATGGCCCACAGAACCACCCGCTACACTTGGAACATCGTCCACATGAGCCTGGAGCATGTATATCACAGCGGGAGACGGCCCATCCGGAAACATGGATGATGCTGCCGTCACAACGTCAGCCAGCTGAACTCGCCCTTAGCGATTCAAAGGGGCTTACTTTTCCAAAGATCTCCCATACCTGGACACGGAGATCATTTAATGGAACTGTGTCTAATGCGCGACAAGGCCGGGGCGAAAGAACGGCTTGACAGACAGCCCGTTGAGCCTGTCATGGTGGCAGCGGCTTGCCGCTAAATCCGCATGTAGGGGGTGGATATGCTCAGCCATAGATTTATTTATAATTACGGGGTCTCATGATGTCAGATTATCTGGTGCTCTTTGGTCTGCCATCTTGGAATCTATGTGTCCGGCGCGTTCTATTTCCTCGTCTAGCCAGTATTTCCCAGTCCACATAATCGACAGGCCGGACTACGGATTACAGTCCCAATTACTAGTCAAAAGGGTCAGAGCCGAGTTTCCGTTTCCCCAGCAATTCGTCACTCGGCTAGCTTTTGCCGTACACTCACTTTCAGCCACTGGGGACACGTCTTTGTTATCCAGTTGACTTCGATGTTTATTGAAATACAGTAGGTTTATTTCCGGCGTGGAGTATGGCGTTATAAATGTTATTGAAGTCAAACAAAGCCTATTGTTGGAGAACTAGAGCGAGGCCAAGGAGCCGCTATGTTAATGACAAACAAACAGTGTATGTAATAATGTAAAAAAGCCGCCCTAGACGCCCTTTCCTACCATTCTTTGAGGGTCGTTCTGTCTTGCTGCCTCGCTTGTATCCTTGTCCCTTGGAACCCTTATTCCTAACTCGATACGGTCAAACATGCACGCCCATGAAAGTAACCCTAGCAGTAAGATCACAATAGGTGCACTTTTCCGATGTGTCCTCGTATGGGTATCGCTGAGATCGAGGCGAACACGAAGAAGTCGTTAAAAGAAACGCGGGTAGGATTCTCGGCTTGGTATTCACATATCTAATATGCTCAAATCCATGAGCATGAATACTGTAAGCTCCGTGGCCATACATTAGGGGACGTTACAGTGCTACTCTCTTTTTTAGGTTAGTTTCCGTGAGGTTTAAGTGGAGGTCTACTTGCTCTTTCGAAACAGTTAATAAAGAATGTACTGCTGATTTCGGATATCCGAATTTCAACAAATAAACTCGTAGCTACATCGTGCGGGTAGTGCTTCCTAACCTCTTACAACCCTTGATGCGATCTAGTATGTTCATGTCTTCATATATCTCTAATATTTTCAAGTTCGGCTCTCTTAATACCTCAAGTTGATATTAGTGTTTATACCTACAGGTAATAGTTATTTGATAACAAAATCTATATCTGATAAAGCTCATATCCGTTATCTAAAGAACCCAGTAATTTAGGTAGCAGTTACTCTCTTTACTTGTGACCTATTTTGAGCCCTACGTCGTTGATATCCTCATTCCATAATCCCATAGCATTAGGCCAGGGTGGAACTTATATAAGTGTACGGCTTACTATGGCATCCCTCCGAGTTAGTCTCACAGATATGCTCTGTTCTCCCCTCTTACTAGAGCGATGACCTTCGGTAACTTTGCATACCCGGTGATATATAACTCAACAAGCATATCTTGATCGCGTTTTATGTCTTGTCATTTGTGATGGCTGGGAGGCGTCTGGTTAGTGTACACGTTGTAGCTTTCGAGTAGCCCCTCGCTTCTCTCCTCAGGCCCTTGTCAGACTCGGATATAGCAAAGGGGCCGCCATATGAGCCAGAAATAAAGACCGGTCCCATATCTGCATGTAAGGATGACATGGCACCCCAGACTAAAACCCCTCGAACGACGACCGTACACCGCAATACGCCTAGTATTACTTGAGCGAACGATGGCTGGAAACTGCCGAGAGACCACATCGTAGGCCAACCACTACTAGGCTTGTATCCCACGGGGCCTTTTCAGCCAGAAGTGATATAGTTGAGACCCACACACAGCCGGTCCCCGGCCAGCGTCCGTCGAGGACCGAATCCCCATATCGATCCTAGCCCACCGAACGCGGTGCCTCTACGGCCTACCGGTAGTTGAACAACAGCATACTGCAGTAACTATTCACAGGCAGGAAGAATCTCACGATATATACCATTATTTGCCATCAAGAGAATGCTATTTGAAAGTCTTTAACTAGACGCTTCATTACTAAAAGGAGTTCAAGCCAGCACCGCTCTGTTTTCTTAGTGAGAAACGCATAGAGCTAGTCGGCGGATAGCGACGAAGGGCAGGCCACCGGGGCGTTTTGTTGCTTCAATAAGAGATAGAAACATTAAGCCCAGGCAGCGAGTGCTAGTATATCGTGTCGTAGGCTGAGCCAACATCACTCACCCTTGCTTGACCTTCCTGATAGAGATTTGTCGAAGTAGTAAGCTTTCTTGGCTGGCACACCTTCCATATATATACAAATCTTCCCCACTCGCCACGGAACGATCCGATCAAGGGTCTCGAATAAGTTCATAGGGGGGCGCCCGATACGGTGCTCCACAACTTGCCTATAAAGCCACATACTATATAGGATCTCCGTAGTCATTGCACCTCCTTCGTGTTTTGATTGGGCTAGGCATGCCGATGCCAGGGTCTGTCGGTCCCGCGTAGGCGGAAATAAGAATATTTGTCTCAAGCATGGTCTTATGCCATGGCTACGTTACAATACCTCGACGGAGATGTCCTTGAACATGCAATACACCACCTGCCGATCCGGCTCGAAGCGTAGTCAAGATAGTGGCCGAGTGCATAGAGTTCATGCATATCTCCTAGTAGCCGAGAAGAATCGACGATTCTTCTCGGCTACCATAGTCGAATCCAGCTAGTTGTTGTATGACACCGCGATGGCTTAAATACGCCCGGACTCGGTATAAAATGACTGGCCCGCTCACCCTCGGTTTCCTCGTCACTTCCCCGTAGTCACGCTCGAGGCCAGGCAAATAGACCATCGAGATGCTGTCCCTTAAAAGCTTCTTTGCAGCTCTGGCTGGTTTCAGCCTCGCAGGCTGCTCCCCAGTTGCCCTGGAGCCCCGTCTGCCACGGAGAGTGGTGAAGGCGGGAGAGCCTGTTATGATCGACCCCCAAGGAGAGTATATCGGGGTCAGCTTCATGAACGATGGGAGCTTGATCGCAGGTTATCAGGCACAGGAAAACGGGCGCTCGATACTGCGCGTTGCACACTCTTCAGACGGTGCATAATCCGTAAGCAACCCTTGGTCTCTCATCACTTCCCACCTTCAAGCTTCTCCCGAGGAATGGGAAAGCAATTCGCGACTGCTTGAGCCCAGTCCTAAAAGTTGCTTGGACTTCATTATCGCTGACACCGGATGTTCATAGTGGCAACGCATCGGGGAGGTTTTCTCTGGTGCTACGGCTAACTTCGATATGAACAACGCGATGCCGCTGCAGCTGCCCAGCGGTCGCATCATCTACGCATACCGCAACCATGACAGGACCGGGGCAGACTGGCATTACACGTATTTCCGCATCTCGCTCTCCTATTCAGACGATGGGGGCAGGAACTTTAAGTACCTCTCCACTGTTGCGGAAAGAGTCCCATCTGGTGTTAATGGACTCTGGGAGCCGTATTGTAAGGGCTCTCCCAAACAGCTTCCACTGTGTAATAATAGCTGACTCTGGCCTCAGTACGCCTTGCTCGTGACGGCACCCTCCAGTGCTACTTCTCTGCCGAGAACGATGCCGGTGACCAGGACAACTTCATGCGGTATTCCAGGAATGGTGGCTACACTTGGTCCGAATGGATCCATGTCTCGGGTGGTAATGTCCATTCTCGTGATGGTATGGTTGGTGTCGCGCCTATTGACAACGACGGAAACTTGATGTTAGTCCTTCCCCGTCCCACTTGCTGGGGCTGTACCTTTTACCCCTGCAGACTTTAGCTAATACTCGATAGCGCTGTTTTCGAGAACACGGAGGACGGCCGGTTCTCTGTCAACTACGTAACGTCTCATGATGACGGTTATACATGGGGCTTGCAGCGCACACGGCTGTACACCGCTCGCAACGGGGGAATCTGCGGCGCTCCTCAGGGTGAGTTCATCCCGGCATCTTCGAAATTCCTACTCGATCCTTAGTTCGTCATGGCAGACCTCATCCCCTTTCACTGATCTGGGTCATATTGAATATCGTAATAAGAGCTGAGACACGAGGCCCGCCACCTGGGAGTACGCTGATCTCAAAGCAGTCTACAATGTCTGGGGCACGCTCGTTGCCAGTTTCATGACGAACGAAGACTGGACCGAGGGAGCGAACGGATACGACGGTGCTGAGATGAAGGCCATCACTAGTGTCGACGGGGGTAGAACCTGGAGTGGAAGCGTCGTCGTGGGCCCGGCACATTCGCACTGGCCAGGGATCTTTAACCGCGACCCGACGCACTTCCTGGCTTTGTACTCCAGGGATGAAATCGGAGCCGTCAGTCAGCTCTATGAGTTGGCGAACTAAATTATGCGGCTCTAAACGATGGTAGCGAGGAAGGCTCGAGGTTTTCGATATCGTAGCGAACAACTTCGCCAATATCTGTATCCGATATGCTTACAGCCGGAAGGCTTTCGAGGCGTTGTGGTTCTAGGGATGAGAACTTCCCAACACCGCATGGCCAATTTCAAGGTCATGAAGATCATCATGTTCAAGCTTGCTGTTGCTATCATCGCCTCTACCTCGGTGATACTATTAGCAATGCTCTGCCAACATCAGCCCTCTCGAATGTGCCCAACCAAAGCTCCACATGTAAACCTATACCTGGACTTTACAAGGGAGAGAGAGACCCAGCCTTTTTCAGAAGCTCGACAGAGTCTTGGTCATAACCTCAAGCACTCAGTATGAATTCGTCCTACCGCAGCGACTGCCATTGCTAAGTTTCGCACTATGCTGTAAACAAGGCCTTGTTCTCGGGCGTAATGGAACTGTCCCTTTGAACTTAGTTCATCTGGAATGACAAACAACCTGCACGGCGGCTTTGTCCCGTCGTTCGACGTATACTAAGCCGTTGTTTTCAGAACAAATCATGTGCATGTCAGGATTAGCTATAAGTATCCGGGTTGGGGGAACACCGTCTACTTAACATTATCAACAAGAAAACGAAACCTCATAGAGAAACCTCCATATCCCTGTCTAGTCAACACTGCGACTGTCTGAAGATGCCCGCCCCAACGCTAAGACAACTGGCCATGAAGAGTCACCAGCCAAGGCCCGAGCACCCGAATCCCCGCAAGAGAAAGGATCCACCATCGACACTCACAACTACTCGACGGGATAGAGAGAAGCGAGCTAAAAAGGGGGACTACAAAAGAGATAGTACGGAAGCACTAGCTGGCGGTAAGTCACTTCGGCAATTTTACGACGTCCCAGAAAACAAGCGAGGCCGAGGGACGATACTCAATGACAAGCTGAGAGTCAGGGCTTCAAGAGGTAAGGGGTACGGGATATTCACTAGCAAAGCCGGCATAGTCGCGGGGGAAAGTCTCCTCTCAGAGAAGGCCATCTTATATCTCCCGCGGTTTGATAAGAAGACCTCGTTGAGAGCCGTTCAGCGTCTGGTCTCCCAAAACAAGCATGCCGAACTCGAAGAGTTCATGTCGTTAACCATTTCCCGTGCAGGCCAAGATACCGAGCACGAAAGAATTCGGAACAACGCGTTTCGTATCGACTCAACGAAGACTGGGCGTCATATTGTCTTCTTCGGGATCTCTCACGCAAATCACAGTTGTCGACCGAACGCTCGAATGATCATCCGCGATAGTGGGTGGGCCGAGTTGAAGGCGCTCGCGGATTTGCCCCATAGTGGTACCGAGGTGACAATTGATTATCTTGGTCTCGACGATTGGGGATATTCGACCATCCCTCGTGTTGCGGAGGTGCAGGCGGCGACTGAGGAAGGATGGGGTTTTAGGTGTGCTTGCGCGGCTTGTCTCGATGCTAATACGACGGACACAGTACGAGAGCGCATAGAGACGATGCAAAAGAGCATGGGCATCACAAGGGCGAGTTGGCCAGGGACAGCAACCGAATTGCAACAAATGGACGAGTGCTTTGCGCAATACGCATCTGACTTGCAATCGCAGGGATGGTGGAACATGCTGCAAGACATTGCTGGCTACGCGAAGAACGTATATGAAAAAAGTTTCGAGAAGGGACTGACTCACCAGCAGTATAGCAACATGACGCTGGCCGCGCACTACCACAGCAGGGCTTGCGACCGTCTTAAGGATTAGGTCCTCGTTGTGGTCTCTCTCTTATCTTGTAGTGGGAGGTGCTTTTTTAGCGGCGGCGTCATGAGGCACGTCTTGCTATGTTTCTGATTCTATCCATTATAATGCCCTAGTTTCGACCGAAAGGAATCGATATTTTTTAACAGAGCCCAGGTAAATGATAACATTTTATGCAATCGGATCGCGGGATGGCCTCTCTGTTATTCAACAAAACTTCATCAAATCCTCCATTGGCGTAGCGGTGGAATGTGAGGTTTAGGTGAGGCCACATGGTGTTTAAAGCGGCTTAGAGACGAGGCTACGTATTGTTAACCAGTATGACAGTACGACTAGCCATGGGGCCGAGAGACAAAATATAGGATGCCGTAAGCTGGTAAAGTTTGTAATACTTTATCTACGGGGTTGGGAAAAGGGAAAAGGGGGACACCCAAAAAGTTGCAGATACGCTTTTTGTGACCCACCCTGAATATTTGACCCTGTTTATGTTCAGTTATGCTTGGAACAGACGTTAATCGCAGTTATGGTAATAAATCAAACGAATAGCGAGAATCAAATTATAAGCAAAGCCGCCCCGGCTGAGCCTTCCGCGTGCTAGCCCCTAACATACTTGTGTTTCCGAACGGGCTTGGTCTTGGGTATAGTCACGGATGAAAGGAGTGGTTAATCTGCAGAAAAAACTCCGGCATGAATAAACTTGGAAGTTCTTACGCTGCAATAGGTTACAGGGTGAATAATTCTTGGCGAGCAAGAATATATTGTCGTCTCTCGGCCGCGTATTCTGGCATAAGGACAGACAGGGGCTTCACCTCGCAGGGTGATACGCATATATCGGGATCCAACGTGCGGACCTTAGCATTCCGTGAAAGTGGAAGGCCAGTTTCGTCTGGAAGACCCTCGGACTCCAACTTATTCATGGCCTCCCTGCCCACATGGTCCACCTCCTGACGCATCTTGGACCAGAATGCCTCATCGGACAAGGTCCACAGTTCTTCCTCCCGCACGCATCCTCCCTTGATCAGGGATTTCATTAGCTGTGCGGTTCGCGTGTACAAGTCACCATGCGCTGGGTTTCCCCACACGTCTCTGTCGCATGCCATGTAGCCCCTGGCTAGGGACAATGCTAACTGTTCGTCTCGCAGCACAAGCAGCCGATGCTGGGAGGTGGGGCTGGGCATGGCTTTTAAAGAGACTAAGATGCGCTGTGCGTCCTCGAGTCGAACATGACCAAAGCCGACGATGTCGCGTAGCGCATAATCGAGTCTGTCTGCACAGAGATGAGGCGACGGCATTTCTACCAGCGGGTACAGCTCTTCTTCCAACGGCTTCAAATCCCCGAAGCCATGCCTCGTCAGGATAGCGGGTATCTCGGTCGTCTTGACGAAGCGTGCCTTGTGTACCTCGTGGAAACTTCCCTCCCCGGGCTCTGAGAGTGCAAAGTCCACCACGTGGCTCATCGCCGTATGACTGATATCATGCAAAAGAGCGGCAACTTGCTCATCCAAACCTGCCCCTACTAAGCGCACGAGGAGAAAAGCGCCGACGGAGTGTTCTAGACGCGTCACCTTGGGCGTCAGACCCAGAAGACCTGAGATGCCATGTTGGTGAACTCCGGCGAGGCGAGAGAGTGCAGGCGACTGGAGGAGTTCCACGAGTACCGGCTCCGAGACTACATGCTTGCCGTAAATCTTATCGTCGATGACAACTTGATTCTTTGCCGAGAAGTCGTGAGTCTGAAAATAGCCTGCTTTGGTGGGTGTCGTCATCGTGTGAATAAAATGAAAACTCCGCCAATGGCGATGAGGGACATACAAAGGGAAATTCGAGTTGAGCCGGCCAAGCCGAGCTGGATATTGCCTCATAACCTGGCGTGTATAGGCAGCCATGGCGGCGGTCAAAATAATCTGATAGTACCTAGATATACTCAAGGCGCATAGACACACCGTTGACGCCACTTATCAGAGGTTGATTTTAATAGCAACCATGATAGGGCTGGCAGGTTACCTACTCTGTACTTGCATACTACATAGGACTAGCAGGTACCTGCGTAGGTAGGTTAGCCAATAAATCTTAAAGCTGAGCCACAGTTCTTTGGTGGTGAGAAGAAGCGCGCAACAGATATAGAGTTTGATTGAATTGTCCTCTTTCAATCGCTTCCCGGTCGGCGGGTTGATCTAATAAGCCTTTCCTTCCGCTTAATTACATCGCTGGGCAGATCGTACAGACGATGATCCACTGAATGGCCTCAGCTCCCTGTACTGTATCACTTGGGATGCGCCACGGGTGCAGTATAGAAATTATTAACCGCGTGGTCTTTGTTCTTTCAATTGCGGGCTCGAAACTGCCGCCGAGTCATAGGATCCATTAATCCTACGCGGCGGTCCCTTCTTTAGCCGTGTGAGCATAGGGTAAACCGAAAAGAAAGGGCTGAAAAGTTAGCAGTCAGTGGTATACGCTCTCAACGGAATCGCCATAATCGTCTTTGCAGGATACTCCGAAGGGTAACCCGAGCTATTGAGGATGGTAAGCAGAAGATCTTATGTACCGCAGTTACATAGGCCGGTAACCACACTGTTGCAACCCAATCGGAGTGCTCAGCTCGGGCGGCTCTCCACTATGATGTATACCCGAACGACCTTTGCTTGTTTGAGAAAGGGGGCCGTTGCATACATTTCGTCATGACTTCCTCACCTCTACCTCAGCTGTCCGCAAAGGTCATATTTCAATCGAGATTTTCGCCCAAAGTTCGCGATGCATCCGCCTAGATATCAATCCTTTGCACGTCATGACCTCACTTCTGGCTCGCCGTGTTTCCCACCATAAGAGACAGCTTTCCAGCTTCGTTTGTCGTGCCTCTAGAAGTTCCCTTCTTCAATCTTCAATAAGCCAACAACCACTACACACTCCGGCTATTTCATTTAATAAAGCTCCTTCACCCGAGTCATATCCACCACAGCAATCAATCAGGATGGTCTCTAACAACGCCAATGCTCCGTTTGCTGCTGACAAGCTTTGGTCCTTGAAGGGCAGAGTTGCCCTCGTCACCGGTATGGTACCTGATTGACGTCCTTACCTGACGTGCTAACAATCTGCACAGGCGGCGGCTCAGGGATCGGTCTTATGGCGACACAGGCGCTTGTTGCGAATGGTGCTAAGGTCTACATCACGGGCCGGACCAAAGAGAAGCTAGATGCTGTTGCCCAGCAGTACTCTGAGGGTAGCGGCTCGATCGTTCCCCTGCAGTGTGATGTGTCGGACAAGTCGCAGATTGCGAACCTGGTCAAGGAGATCTCCTCCCGAGAGGAATGCCTGTGTATATTGATCAACAACGCAGGTATCAGCGGCAACACCTTCCAGACAGAGGCCGGGTCGGCCGCCGAGATGAAGGAGAACCTCTTCGAAAGCGAGAAAGCTACCTTCGAGGATTGGACTGACGTCTATCGCGTCAACGTGCCCCAGATTTACTTTATGACGACCGCATTCCTACCGTTGCTGCAGAAGTCGTCGGAGCGACATCCCGGCTGGTCCGGTACCGTCATCAACATCAGCTCCATCAGCGGTCTAGTGAAGACGGCCCAGCATCACTTTGCATACAACGCGTCCAAGGCAGCCGCGATCCACCTAACACGCATGCTCGCCGCTGAGATTGCGGGCAATAAGCTGAAGATTCGCGTCAATTCAGTTGCACCCGGTGTTTTCCCCAGTGAGATGACGGCCGGTGAGAGTGGGGAGAATCAGAAGAGCCACCTCGACAAGGAGAAGTTCGAGAGCAAGGTGCCCGCGGCACGACCTGGCAAAGACGAGGATATGGCACAGTCGGTGCTTTTCTGTGCGGCAAACCAATACCTGAATGGCCAGACCATCGTTGTGGACGGTGGATACACCATCGCTGCTGGAGAGTAGATTTATGCGCTGATGCTACGCTATAGCAGCCAAAGATAGCCCGAGTAGTAGACGCAGGTTGTTCTCAGAGGAAGGAGGTGTGGTTAGTCCAATAAGGCCATCGAAGAGGATGCCAGAGTAGCTGGTTCCCTACCAGCATCGCTAGTAACCTTACGAGCATCATAGTATTAGATACAATACCCAAGACTGTTAACAAGTGAACCATCGTCCCCTATTCACCTAGCTTGACACCTCAAAACCTTTTGCGTACCTAGCGCGGAGCGCTTAATCTGGAAAACCGGTATCGGAAACCCAGCGGAAGGGAGGACGACAAACAGAAAATCACCCAATGCCGGATGTATGATTGGTTGAGTGGCTTGGGCTCACAATATCACTTCTGCGCGCAACATAATATCTTGTTAAGCCATTACAAACCACTCAATTCCTAGAAGATTAACAAACACCGACGCTCCCTCGCAGAACTACGCGTACCGTAATTCACCTCGCATGAGACGACTATGCACGTAATTCAAAAGATGCCGGTATGTATGCCTGTATGTATGTATGGTTGTACGTACGTATGTATGTATGTGTATGTATGTATGTCTGTATGTATGTATGTATGTATGTATGTATACGTGGATTTAGGTTTATAGAAAATAGATCTGGTGCAGTTAAGGTTCAGGACCGCTGGGTTCCCGAGTCGTCCCCGGTACCAAAAGTAATTTCCTATTTAGGCTTTCTCCTGCTTCGACAAGGGCTCATCCTTGAAAGATGCCCAGCACCCGGATCTCGATTAGCGAGAGTGGAATTGCCATAGTACATACGTGGACCCCTCCTCCATTTAACGTTAGGGTCTTTCCTTGCCTACCTACCTCTGTGCTTTCGTGGTGAATATCATTTTATTCATCGGTCGGCGAGAAACGAGGAACGACTCAGTAATTCAATCAACATTGCTACGTCCGCTGGTAGGTAGGTTGCAGTCAGTAGGTAAGTAAGTAGGTGAGTTTAATCACGGTGCGGACCGTGTCCTCTACTCCATGTATGTGGCGTTCGTCGTGTGCATGCAAGGACATACATAGTACACCCGTAATGCTTCCCCTGCATGGGATTTTCAAATCCCATCATGCTTCCCGGCCGTAGCATTGCTTTCTATTTCCAGACTTGGTGGGTAGCCGACATTGCCGATCCCGTAAAGTAAGCGGCGCGCTAAGGCAAGGACGGACATGGCCGCAATAGGAACATCTGCTATCCGTAGGGCTGAATTCTCCGGGCCAATTTGCATGCAAAGATCGCATCTTTCCTATTATTTGAGTTTGGGAAGGAGAGGGAGGGGGAAAAGGTAAGGGAAGGAGATGACATGAATTGGACCATCACAGGCCGGTTGGTAGCAAAGACGCTGCCATCGTGCGATCCTTTCAGCATATCTGCGTATTATTCATGCACGCACCAAGAATTGGAAGAGTACAGTCATAAGATTCGCTAAGTAATGATGTGCAATTACACCATGTCATGCGCCCATCCAGCTACAAGCTATGAACTTTACGGGCCCAAAAGCTTTCTTGCACCATCCCTCCACGCCATCTGTGTTCCTTGCTGATTTCAAAGTCGTCGAACGGTGTGCGAACTAGACGCCTGCCATTTCTTATATCAACGCTGTGTCCATCTCAATCTCTGTCGGGCCCCCAAGCCAAAACAAAAAAGCACAAAATAACGCCGTACATGATGCAGAGGTATCCTCAATGGAACCACTTTGACCGAACTGTAGCCGAACCTGTGTATCATCAAAAGTGCCGCGTGACAATGCTGGCCAAGGGAAATGTAGGAATCTTGTAGGTGGAGTGGAGTGGCCTGGGGGAGAGGCGTCTGCGCACTCCGGGTATCATTGTATGAGTCCCCGATGCAGTAGTGTATTGCAAGTAAACATGCCGGGTCCGACGTCGCTGGAATAACCGATGAAGTACGTAGATGGGACCAGACATGCCTCAACAAAGGAAACGTGAAAGCGGCTGGGAGAAGCCTATGCGACGACCAATAAACAAACTCCTGAACCGACCAAACCACCCAATGCCAAGCAGATGCAGGGATGCGCTAATCGTCCAGACATTCGCCATCCAGGGAAAAAGATCTTCGATGATGGGAGTTGAAGTGTGGCAATCTATGCCATAGATCCATACCAGATGGTTCGTGGGATTGAAAAATCATGCTGTTTCGGCCGATAGGTGGCGGGCCATCCAACCCTTCTCAAGCCAACCAACTTTCTCGAAGGCTGTCCAGAGCTTGGATGCCTTGTTGACGTCGATCTTGCAGGCTTGCTGCGCATCCGTCTTGCGAAATTCCTTGCCCACGCGAAGGCATTCGAGTCGTCTGATAAACATCCGTCTCTTGCTCGTCAAGTAAGTCGCGCAGTCGAGCCGAAGGTTGGCTGCGAGGGTGACCTCATCGGGATGTAACAGAGAACGATGGGGGTCGCTGCTGAGGTCAATTGGAGCACCCTTCCAATCCACCTTTAGGCTGTTTGGCTTATTGGGGAGAGAGCTCGTGGGGGGGCAGTAATCCGGAAGCGATGTGAAATCTTTGTCTTCTCGATTTGGAGCTACTACACGGCGCGACGACGTATCGGGCACAGGGCTAACCCTGCGAGCCGCTCCCAGGATTGGGGTCTCCAAGAGGCTGGATCGGATAGGACGCGGAGGAGGGACCTGCTTGGACGCCTTGGCGGGCTTGACAATGCGCTGCGCCTGCGTCCGAATTGGCTGAGGCTTAGACGCCAGAACTGGTTGCGGCTTGAACTGATTCTGCCGCGCACCAGCCTTTCTATCCGCAAGTAAGAATGCGCGCTCTCGCTGCAGCCAGCTTCTCGGATTCTCCTTGTACTTCTTCATCACTGCCGACTTGAAAGTCAGCACCAGACCATAATGTTCTGGTCGTGGTGGTGATGTTGCGGTGAAAAGCGACGCTGGCCGCGCAATGAGGTGATCGCCGACGATGCGCTGAATGTCGGTAGACTCTTCGCGGACGAATAGTGGTCGCTGGGGGGGCAAGCTAGTGGCTTCCTGGATAGGATAAAGTATGGGATCCCTAACTGCAGACCCATTGGATGATGCGGTCTCGGGGATATGGTCATCGACCTTGGTAGCCGGGGATATCGGCGGCGACAGCGGTGGAACCGGCCCGGGAGGGAACCGTCCAACGCCAGGTACTGTAGTTATACCCGTGGGGTTTGTGCCATTTCCTTGGGAGAAAGATTCAAACCGCGACGGCTCCGGAGGCGACATGAGATTGCTTATGTCGAGCCGCTTCTTCGGTCCTGACTGAAGCGGCGACATCGAGGTCGTCGGCGCCATTGATGTGACACTGTACTTTTGTGGACAAAATGACGAGAAAGAGGTGAGGATGTTGGTAGATCCGGAAGAGATGAAGGCGGTGGAAAGTTTGGAAGTGATAGGTTGTGGTGACAACGTCGGTTTGTCAGCCATATGTGTGTAGGATATAAGGCTTAGGGTGAGTGGGTGCAGGTGGCGAATCCGACAGGCAGAAACCTAATTGCGTTGGAATTGACTCAATTGACAAATGAGCCACCTACTTCCTGGCCGTGCGCGCAGCAAGTTCCTTTCTCCGTGTTTTTGGGTTTTCTTTTCCTTTCTTCCCCAATACCTTCGTCGATTTCAGTCAGGCTGTCCTCGCTGGAAGATTAAATACCTATATGTACTTAGCCCATATATAGGTACATACATACGTGTTGGTGCATGTGTACCTTGTATATGAGTAGGTAAGTACCTAAGTATATACGTAGGTGGGGTGGTGTGGAAATCGAAGGTTGGAAGATGGAGGAAAGAGGAAGAGTTCGAATAGCTCAGTTCCGGAGATAAAGCGTTAAGAAATAGGTACGAAGAAAACGATTCGTTGATCTTCCTTTGTCTGTGCTCCTATTGTGTGCGGCTTTCCCAAAAGTTGAATCGGTTCACAATAGGGAACAATAGGTTATTCTTGTCGTCTAGCGACCAGACAGTGGTGAGAATACGAGTTGGTTGTTGCTCGGATATCAAGTGCACTGTGAACTGGAGCCCCTCTCAATGCAATCCAATGCAAGCCAATCCAATCCAATTGATCTAAGTCGCTGCAGTCGAAAGCGGAAAGACCTTGATTCAAAAGCCAGAAGATTGCTCGGAGGGCACGGTAATAAATAAGTACGGGAATCGGAGGATAATTGAGTTTTATGTGTGGCAAACTACCAGCGTCTCCGGAAGGATTAATAATTCAAGCCAAACACTAACAAGAGGCAAAAGCCTATCGAGAGTCGCTTAAAGAGTCTGGCTAGCATACAGAGATGTGTAGACTAGGACGAGAACAATAAGACGTGAATGGTGAGAAGCAGAGAGCGAAGAGGCGAGATAACCAAAAAGCAGTCTACGAAGGGGCCTTCTTTAAGGGCCCCCTCCCAGGTTGGGCGTGACGCTCTGCCTGCCATATGTATACAAGAAGCGGATGTGTCCTGCTTCTGGTGGTCGTGGTCATGGTGATGGTGGTCGTGGTAGGGGTGATTTGTGGTCACGGTTGTAGCGGTAGCAATACATGCCCAGGTGCTTAACATTCAAATGGGGAAGTAGTGGTGTCGTCGAAGGAGTCACCCTCCCCTCCACGAATACCCACCCAGCCACTACAGGCATATGAGCAAGGGTATGACCCACCCTTACGGGCTTAATTTGGGGCGTCGAAACCCACCTGGACACTCTTCCGCCCCGGCCTGTTAACTCCAGGTACCCACCCAGGTGGTAAACATTTGGCGTCGAGCTTTTTGGTACCCCCGCAGTGCTTGTGGGGTAACACCGCTCACTTCCGGTGCCAATGATTGAACCACATGTCGGAGATAAACCCGGCGTGCGCTTCAAAGTCCACAGCAGTTTTGCATCCATTGCTCTCATTTCCACGCTCAATTGATTACATGAAGTTACATATACACTTTATATGTTAATCATCAATACAGCGGAGAGTTCAATGCGTGACTATTTGAAAATTGGAGGAGTGAGGCATTGACTGAGCGACATGATCAGGTCCGGGTTTTCGTGTTGTTTGCTGACCTGAACGAAGACGATTGATAGCGGGGCTCCGCTAGTTTTTAGGTACCAATTGAAAGAACCCACGGGGCATCTTAAGGATGTATATATACTTAAGGTACCTGAGGCATGTGTCGTGTCTATCGGTCCAACAGCTTAACGTAAGTAGGAGATTTAATATAGTGCAGATACATACCTACTAGGTAACACCTTAAGTGCTAAGGTATGTAGGTACCAAGTATGTCTGAATTGCTATACGTTGTCGTCGGTAGAGGCAGTTAGTTACACGTAAATGTGCATGTGCGTGTGGTTGAACCCAATTGATGCGCGTACCTGGCGGCTGCGGCTCGTGGCGATACCCACCCTCTTAGGTACCTACATAACCCACATAACCTTTGATCAACCGCAATCCAGGTGATAAAGGCGAATTGAGGTGTTCAAGCTGTTGGGTATCAATTGTGGACTTAGCAACGGGCTCGTCATTGGTATCCGGTATTGATTGTTACGGCTACCTATAAAGCATCCTCCAGATGTCTGTAGACACGTCTATCTCCTTGCATCCGCGTTCGTGCCCCAGAGAGCTGCATAAGAAACGAAACGTCAACGGTGGATATAGCATCCTCTTCCCATTGCTCCAGAGACAATATCAGTTCTTGAAACAGGTGTCGAGTATTGTACCTGACGAATCTTGGGCCGACAGTTAGCGAACGTCGCACTCGCCTTGATAAATTAAGTTGACGGGGAGGGTTGCTTGGCTATGCAATCAATGCATATGTAAGAAGTACCTTCGAAGACATCGGTTCCATTCCTGCTGCCTACCAACCAGTCATACAGGTAAATTGAACCTCGCCCGTGAAGTATGCGTGCATTGGTATCGCCTATCCATAAGGCTCCCGTCCGGCAGCGCGTTACCTCTTCTACCCTAGAAGCTCATAAGTCAGGCGGAGAGAGAGATTGCCTACTAGGATGTAGGCATTTACTTTCGCAACAAGCCAGGATGGAGTGTGGTCCTGATTGAACTTTCGCCTATCCAGATAGTCCTTGGGTCCGGCCTCAAAATGCTAACGTTAATATGGCAATTAAGAGATCGAGGCTGAAAAGCATATCTGAGCTGTCATCCCCGCAGGCCGTGCTGTGACCGTAAAGTGCCAAGCCATTCATGTGCAGGTGTACCTAACAGCAAACGCAGGGCACGGATGCCACAAGACGGATAGTGCCGCGAGGCTTTGAAGGCACTGTATGCGAACATACAAACTTGAGACCACATGAGCTGCGAGACTTGTCCGCTACGGGGTATTGCCAACCGGTGACGAACGTACAGATGGCTGAGGATCCATCCGGCTTGTTCAAAAGTGAAGCAGGGGCCTATTAGCACACCAGCAGCTCACGTTAACTACTTACATGGAACACGGCTTCAGACATCTTTCTGCCGACCCACTGGTGACCTATCTTGGCTCACGGAGGCAACTGTTGACAGTCCTGGATTGTCCGGTTCAGTCATCTACTCCTGAGCTGATCATGGTGAAACCTAACGACGTGTTTAGGCGAATCAATACTGCCTTGGGCACTTTCTATATGTGCCTACATCCTTACCCACCCCCTAACCCGCAACAGATCGATCGTGCGTCTTGCTCTCCGCCTGGCATTACCTATTAGCACTGGCGCTGAGAGCGACAAGCACACTGGTTCCCCAGACCAGACAAGACGTTCCGAGCCGTTTAGGAACTGCCACGAGAGCACTCCATGCGTACACGTAGTCGGGACGAATTGGCCAATCATACATGAGAAAGAAATGAGACTAAGTGTCCTAGAAACGAAAAGAGTAGAAATTGTTGGTCGCTAACACACACAAGTTAGACTGATACTTTGTAGTTGAAGTGCTTCGGTGCTCTGCTTGATGTTGCCGGCTCTACTTTACGCATACCTCTACTAATGAAGTGCAATACGTATCAACAGCACAAATAGTACAAAATAGACGTGTTCTACATGCGATAACCTGATAAACAAAGGCCTTAAGTAGTCTGTCTGGCTTCATTGGACTTGGCAGTCCGATCTAGATGTATCCTGGAAGCCCTTGGCCCCGTCTTCTTCCCGCATGCGATAATGTCCTGGGCCTGGGGGTTGCAGATGTGAGTCATACAATCCGACGGGGATAGAGAACACATGGATGAACCCCAGCCAAGTGAAGGCGTGGAAGTATGTAGACGGGGCGTTCCAGCCCCTCATTGCTCGATACTATTAATGGCCTCTTTGTACGCATCATAAATACTGTAGGTCTAGTGTCTGCTAGCCCATCATACACACCTGTATCTCGATACTTACCTATGTATCTACACATAGGCAGCTATGAAATTGGAAAGTCGTATAGCTTGAAGGCAAGTCTACCTATGTGTTTTCTGCCCCGTTGAGTTCATCGGCTTTTGGTGGGCTTATGTAGGCCAAGCGTATTTCCGTTTGACCCTTTATCGCAACCGAAGCCCGCTACATCCGGACCTCGACAAACCTCCCTACAGGTACCTCAGGTTCCAGCAACTACCTTTACGGAGTCATCCACGTATTGTATGCATTCCTACACTGGTAGAACTCCGTGCGGTATTAGGTTGAGGGCATTACGCCATTGGGATTTTCTTACCTGGGATCGCGCTTGCCTTTTCACCTGGACCTTTGCGAGCCCTTCGCTACTTCGTTACGCCCGAGTCCGAATAGCGCTTCGACGCCGTCCACAAGCAGCGGACTTAGGGATCCCTGGAGCTAGTCGATCTACCTAACCAGCTCTGTAGCCTGGTGTATAGTACGTCATGCGCCAATATGCAGAGTAGATCATGAATCTTTGTTTCTAAAACGTCTACGAGCCTAGCGTCGCCTCGCGGCTGACATCCAGGATGGAATCGGCTAACCGTGTTGAGGATTCGAACAGAAACGTGGATAGAATAGGCCGTAACCTAGCAGCCTACGGTAGCTGTTGCGATTTGGAGTTCCGACTAATAATACATTGAACCTCGCAGTTCGGACAGGACGGGGTTACTCACGCAGCAGGCCCCCCACGTTAATTACGTTGCATCTGGAAAGGTGTTAAGGTCGAAGTTCCTAGCCGTGACTTTACTAGGCATATCTGCCTTTAGTACTCCATATGGTCTTGGAGGGCACATGTCGCAATCCGCTTATTTTTAGTAGGATCTTTTATCCCCGTCCCTTATCAATATATGGCTACACAGCGCTTATGCACATGACCCCTCCCTCGACCCCTCTGTCCTTACGTAGCCAGGTTTGAGGTCTCTTCGTGGGGTTTCGGGTTAGTATGGGTCCGCTTGGATTCCTATCACTATGTGTCTTACCACGAGTTGAAACGTTCATCCTTAGGTAGCTGAGGTATGTATAGGTATTTATCTTCCAATGTTGTCATGGGATCCGTTGGCCAGGATCCAACGGTGTCAGCGCGGGTCACTTGACCCAGTCTCTTCTCTCCGCCCAAGACAGGCCAGTGATACCCTTCGTCAGCCGATCTCTTTTTAAGGCTATCTGATGGTGGGCAGGTTACTTTCACATGTCTCACCTTGCCTGTATCCCCCGCACACGTCGCTCGGAGAAGGGTCATAGGATGGGACTTTTTCCCCTCTGATGCACCATGCGCTCCATTGTAGCCTTCCCGATCGGTTATCCAGTCCCTCTCGGGGGGAATCCTGGGGAGTGTTCAGCGCCCGTGTCTCCTTAATCGACAAGGTTCCTCGGTGACCAGCACACTCCAAGTGGCAGTGGATCCAGGTGAATGTTTCGCCTAAGGTGTGGTCTAGGATATATGTACACTAATCTCGCCGAGTTCCGCCGCAGCAGTCTCTCCAGCGGATGCGGGCTTCGTTCAGTCGCAAATACTGAGATAGCATATCCGATAAACAGGTCGGACAGACCCGCATAGCCGCGGTAGATGGGGATGACCACTTGAGTGATGATTCGGTCAACTACCTACAATTTTTCCGGCTTCGCTTGTCTCTACGTCATCCCTCGTGTTCCGCAGAGTATTTGGAATATTCCGCCTCTGCTGGGTGTTGTAAAATGGTGTCTAAACGCCGGTGTTTCCGTGTTTCGAAACTTCGCCTTGGGGGACTCTCTAAAAGGGTGAACAGAGAAATGAGGCTAGTGAAAGGGACCAATTGCTCTGACGGAAGGCCAAGTGGCGTGTATGGCAACAATTTTTAGTGGGTCCTTAGCCCAATACAGAAGGGGCTACGTTGAAGGCCCACTGAAGCTCCACTGAAGCTTTATAAGTTACGTTACTTTACCGAAACGCGGGTACGAAAATGCTTCAAGTTTTAACGTTAACAATATTACGCTTTTTTTTCCGCTTAATATTTTTTAATACGAAATTAAGGTAAAATGAAATAGAAATGGAAAGGTATTAATAATAATATGAAATTTTTATTTTTAATATAATTAAGATTTAAGTTATATTAAAAAACTTATAAATATAATTGTTTCAGCTTGTCATATTATTTAATCCGGTTAATAAAATTTATTTAAAGTTATTAATTATTAATAAATATAATTTTAGTTATTTATACTTCTTTTTAAAATACGAATTATATTTAATTATTTTAATATAAATATAATAATAAAGAATTATAAGCCCGTATTTTATTATAATAAAATATATATATTAAAAGGTTTTATTTATAATCAGATTTAGTTTATATATATCATTATATATTAACGTTATTAATTATATATTAAATAAACTTAAACGTTTTTTTATATTATTATTTTAATTAAAAGGTTTACCCTTTTAATAAACGGTCAGAAAATATAAGAACTATGGCTGATATAGGCCTCGGGTTACGTAATATCAATCCGGATGCATCTAACAGATTGAAAGGAATTTATATACTTAAAGAATATAAGTTTAAAAATTCCTCCGGATTTATAAGGATTTAATTTAGTTATATAATACAGATCCGGATAAGTATAACGGACTTAAACGGATTTTAATTAAGATATATATGTTCGTTATTTTTCATAATTTAAATAATATTAATTTATAATATAACATAAATTTTTATATTATTTATAATATATATTATTATTAAAATAAGCCGTACGATTTAAGTTTAATAATTTATTAAACCGTTAATTATTATATATTATAAAGTTTTATTTTATAATTTATTAACTAATAATTATTTTAATTAGTTTATAAAATTTATAAAATTTATATATTTTAATAAATAGGTTTTATAAAATTTCGTGGTCTTTTTGGAAATCCTACGGTTGCGGATTACCGGTATTGTGTATTCGGAGTTGCACGCCATGTTCAGCTGTCTTGATGAAGGTAACTCGAGAAGCTGTGGGAATGATCAAGCCGTAAGACTAGCGAGGGCTCGAACAGCCTTTTATGCCTACTTAAGGTTCACCCTTAAGGTTTATCGTTAAGGTTTATTCTTAAGGTTTATTCTTAAGGTTTATTCTTTAAGGTTTATCCTTAAGGTTTATTCTTAAGGTTTATTCTTAAGGTTTATCCTTAAGGTTTACTGCGACCATGCGGAACCGTGGCTGGCATAAGGTTTATTAGAATCGAAGCTTATCGGCAATTACGTATTCTACTTCAGAGTAAGGTTCTGCTTTAAAGTAAGGTTCTATGGGACTGAGGTATATAATCTATCTTAACCGTAAAGACCATTAATTAGTTATCGTATTCGAAGATACTGGGTATAGTATCTATCGTATGGATTATATATGTAATAATTTTCTGTATATTTGGCTCAGCCTGGAAAATAAGGCTTGAACCTATATCAACCTTGTATAAAATTTCGTTTTAAAAAAAGAGATTTTAAAAATTAAGCGTAAAAATAAATGTATTATTTAGTTTTTAAAGAATATTATTAACTTTTTAATTTCGTTTCGAATAGTTTATAAGAAATTTAACGAAAAAAATAAGGGCCTTTATAACTATAAACTTTTTTAAAAAAAATTAAAGTTATTTAAAATTTAATTTTTAATAGATTTTTAACTAAGTTAATTTTTTTTCCTTAATATTAAATTTATTTTAACTATTTTCTTATTTACTTTATAATATTAACGTTAAAAGTTAAATTATAAACGTAAAAAATAAGGCCTAATAATAAGTGATAAATTTTAAGCTTTTTTAAGTAATCTTAAAGAAAAATTTAATAATTTATTTTTAAAAAGTTATATATATATATAATAATAATAATAATAAACAAAATAAATTAAAATAAATATTTTAATTTTATTAAAGATTAATCTAAGTTTAAGCCTTATTTTCCAGGTTAAGCAAAATATATAAAAAATTATTACATATATAATTTATACGATAAATATTATACGTAATATTTTCGAATACGATAACTAATTAATAATTTTTACGGTTAAGATAGATTATATACCTCAGTCTCATAAAACCTTACTTTAAAGCCGAATGTGTCAGCTAGCAGGGGTTGCGCTAGCACTCTATATACGGAAAAGCTCCCTCTGATCGGACTATATATATTCCGTAGACAGATTACATTAAAGTGCAGTACGCGTTTTAAAGTGCCTGTAACTAGTTATATAATGCAACATTATTAATAACCCTTATATTTAATAAATAAATATCTTATTAGCTTAATTTACGTAATTATTAATTAATTAATTATTACTAAAACGATATAAGCTATATATTAATAACAATTATATATATTTTTTATTAACTTTAATAATAACCGTACCGTTAACCTTTATAATTATTTATAATAATTTTAAGGATTAGGATAAATTTAAAACCTAATTTAAAACTAAAATTAAAAAATATAATTTATAAAAATATATTAACCTTAATTTTAACTTTTTGTAGCTTATTAAACTTATGCCGCCCGATATAACTTTTTATTTAAAAAACCGGCTTCGTTAGTTAACGTAAGCAGTTAACTTATTTTTTAAAAAAATTATATAAATCGAAAAATTTAATCGAACAGATTATCCGATAAATATTTTCGAAATAACGACCGAAAGTAAATAAGCTTATAATTAAACCTTTATTATTTATATTTATTTAAATCGAAAATATAAAACCTTTAAAAAAATGTTAACGAATTTATAAAATAAGTTTTAAATAATATTTCTTTATCGATAAAATAAACTTATTTAAGTTTAAATAACTATTTTAAGAATTAATACGTTAAATTATAATAAACCGGAAAAGTTTACGATAATTAATTACTAATAAATATTAAACGTAAATACGAAAAACGATTAAAATAAATTCCGAAAGTTGTTTAAAAATTTAATATATACATAATAAAGTAGCAAGAAATTATAAGTTAAAGTTAACGTTTTAAAATTCTTAAAACGATTATGCCGGTTATCTGGACGAATTAATTATGTATAATAATAATGCCGATTATGCTTAATTAATCGAATTTATTTATATTTTTTAAAAGGGAAAAAATTTAAAAAAACCGATTAATTACCTGGAAATTAAAGTTAACTTTTTAAACTATTAAATTATAATAAATTTAAAGCAGTTAATAAAAAACGTTAAAATAACGTTTCTGATTTTTTATAAAGCCTTAATAAACTTTTTCGGTTAAAATAAGTTTAATTAGGAAGAAATTAAGAATATTAATAATAAATTACGGAATAAGATTTTTAGGAAAAGGTTAAAATAAGATACTCGTAAAATATTTTAAGTGGACCGAAATAATAATAATAATAAACGGAAACGTAAAGAATTAAATATATAAGGAATTTGGTACAAAACGTATTTAAATCCTATATATAAATTATTTTAATGCTATTATACGTTTTTTAATAAAGTTCTAGTAAAATCTAAGCTTAATAAAAAAGTTTTAATATTAATCCAGAACCGGATTACTTCCGATTAATTTTTAAAGGAAAAAATTAATTACTTAAAAAATAAAATAATTTCTTTTTTAAAAATTAAACCGAATTTTAACGTATCTTTTGAATTTTGATTAATATAATATAATTTAAGTTACGTTTTATTCCTTAAAAATTTATTTATTTTAAATTTAAGGTTTACATTATATATTTTTAACCTTATTAATAAGTTCTTAAATTATAAAACGACGATTTAAAGTAGCGAAATGTACGTAAGGAAAAAATTCGTTCCGATTAATAAATACGGCGAAATAAACGTATTGTTTTAAAATTTTAAAGGCCCGAAAATATTACGTTTATATAACGTAATTTATGACGAAAATTCTGCGTATAATTTGGTATTCTGTCAGTAATTCTAAAAAAAGGGTATTAATAAAATAACCAGAAAAATAATAATTTTTTTCGAAATAAATTTAATTAATTCGTTATTAAGGATATTAACGTAATAATACCTTAAGTAGCTTTAACGGCCTATAAACGAAATATTAATTTATATATAATAAGATTATTATAAACCGGTAACGGTACGATATAGTACCTAAAATTAAGATATTTAGGGCCCGAAGTAATCGTTTAATTATAGTTTTATATAAAAGAAATTCGCTTAAAAAGTTTTACGATAATCGAATATTAAGTATATAATAAAACGAAAGTTAAAAGATAAATACGCCGAAAGCCGAAAAAGAGAATATTCTGATTAAAATAACGAATCGTTATCGATTTTATAAACTTCGAAAAAAACCTTAAAGGATATAAATACGTTATATTTACAACCGATAAATATTTAAGCTTTATTTAAAATATTTACTTTAAAAGTCGAAAATAAAATATAATAATTTAGGTATTTTAGTACCTTTTAAAAGTTTAAAAAATTAAAATATGGTTTTTTTGTAGATATTCGAATACGATAACGAAATCTTAAAAAATTATTAAATTCGAAATATATTTTAGGTTTTTTTTTGGCATTAAATTTAAACCTTTAGTATTATATATCCAGGCTTAAAATAAAGGTATAAAACGTTAAAGAAGTATAATTAAAACGAAACCGATTACGATATAAAATGGCGTTAAATTATTTTCGTTTTTAATCGTATATATTTTTAAAGTAATAATATATTTATATAACTGTACTTTTAAATACGGTTTTTTTAGTAAAATTTATACGAAATTTATTATACTTACTTAATATATAAAAACGGTATTATAATATTTGATCGAAAATTTTAATAAGCTTACTTATAAGTATACGGTTATATAGCTTACGTTATAATTATTAACTCCAGAAAAAAAGCAGAAATTTTAAAAACTAAATCCTAAAATATAAAATATTTTTTCGTTAGTTACCGATTTACGAATATTTACGAAATTTAAAATCCGTTAATTAATAAGGTTATTGTTATTCGAAACGTATAATTTAACGAAAAGGTTACCTTTTTAAATAATATTAAAATTTTAAAAAAAGATTTTTTTTATTACGGAAAATAAATTGCGTAAATTATTCCGATAAGTAAAATTATTTAATTAAACCTATACCTACCTTATATATAAATAAAAAAAACGAAAACTTAAACGCAATAATTTAGTTACCGGTTAATAAAAAGGGTAATTTTAAATGGTATAAACGTACGAAACGTACGGAATAAGGAAAAATAAACCTATTCGTATAAAATTAATTACCTTTATATAACCGTTATATTCGAATTATTTCCGTCCTCTAACTTATTACTTTTACCAGCATTTATTTTAATAATTATTACGATTAATATATTAACAGAAGTAATAAAAATAACCTTAAACTCTTATCGTTTTATTTAACTTGAAATAACGGTAAAAAACGAAGGTATTTTACGGGTTATAAACGTAAATTTCCCGTACGTTTTACGTTAAAAAAATAATTATCGGTACGATTATAAAGTATAAAAAGCTGCGTTTAATATAAATCGATTAATTTATTTTATTAATACGATCGATAATTAGCCGGTAAGTTACGGAAATTTAAAAAAAAATTATTTAAAATACGTATTACCTTAACCGGAAAACCTTTAATATAAAGAAATATAATATAATCCTTAAATTCTAAAACCGGATATATAAGCGTAACCTGCCGTTACCGCCGTAAAATTAAAAAAAACTAATTATATACCCGTTAAGGAAATAATTCCGTAAAGGCGAAAAAGTTTATTTATAAAATTATTAAAAAATTTAATTTTAAAAAACCAGTTAATTAACTTTTCATTAAAAGGATATAAGTTTTAAAAAATATATAAATATAATTAGTTCCAAAAATATAAGATACGTTTTATCGTACGAAGTAATTAATAACTTAAAAACTTTTATAATAATATATACGTATTTATTTTAATTAAAAGATCGTTTCGAACTTTAATCGTTATTATAGCTAGGTTTAATTTAAAGCTTAAGTAATATAACGTTATAAGTATATTTATTAACACGAATTTATTTTATTAAATATTTATAAAAATACTTTTAAATTATTTATAACGTTATAAAAATTTTCTAATTAAAAAGATATTATATTAATAAATAAATAAAATTTATTAGAATAAAAGGACTTTATTAAAATATTTAAAAAGTTAAAACTTAATTCCGTTACTTACAAACTTTATTATTTATTCGTTAAAAGATTTTTTTTAAATAATATCGTTACGGCTTATTATAAAAAAATTAAAGTTTTATTAATTAATTAATTTAATAAATATAACAACGTTATATTTTTATAAAAATCAAAAACTTATAAAATATTTTCGGTATCGAAATAATTAAATATAAACCTAACCAAAAAATTAAGTTATTTTAATCTGATTTTATAAATAAGCTAATTAATTTAATTTTTAAACAAATTTAAATAATTTCTTAAATACGTTAATAACGGATATCGAATCATTACCGAATTTTAATCAAACTTATATAAGTTCCGTTAATAAATATAAAAAGAAATTCGGCTCCATTTTATACGTAATAATTAATACGTAATCTGAAATAACTTTTATAATATCTTAATTTATCCGATTTAATTTAAATTTAAATAACGTATATTATAAAGTTATTAATTAAATTATTTTATATTTAATCGGAATTAAAACGTTAACGTTATAATTCGGAAATAAAGATTTATTAAATATTTAAAATAACCTTTATTTTATAAATAATACGATTAATCGAAAAAGTTTTTAAACTTATATTATAAAGTTATTTAAAAAAAAATTTTAAGCAAATAAATAAAATATAATAATTATTTATATAACCGAACCCGAATTTATTATTTTTTACGTAAATTATGAAAAAAAAGTTTTATTTTATTTTTAACTAATTAAAATTTTAAAAATTAACCTGGATATAAAACCTTTTAATATATAATACGATAATTAACAAATTATATAGTTTATTAACGCCGACGTTATCTTTTTATAAACGAAATTACGGTACGTAAATATATATAATTAATAATTTCAAAAAATTATAAAAAAAATTTAATTAAAGTAAAATATATACTTACGGGCGATATATTAATTAAAAAATTAATAAAAGCCTTATTATATAAACTTTTTAAATATTTTAAAAAGTAATTAAAATTAATAAATATTATAAAAATTTTAAATTAACAGAAGTAAATTTTAAAAGTTATTTTAAATTTTTTTAAATTAATTAAGAGAATTTAATTACCGGAGGAAAGGTAAAATGGATAACTGCAGCTTTAAAAAGTAATAAAGGGTAATAATTAATGCCGTAATTGCGTTAAGGCGTTAAGGGAATGTGTTAGTTAGCAAGGTTACGTTAGCATTCCATATACGGAAAAGCTCCCTTTAATCGGACCATATATATTCCGTAAACAGATTACATTAAAGTGCAGTACGCGTTCTAGAGCGCCTGCAACTAGTTATGTAATGTAACATTACTGATGACCCCTATATCTGACAGAATGCGTGGTTGCCGATAAGCTTTAACCCTGATGAAATTTATGCCCGCTGGCTTTAAATTATAATTTTATGTAATTTTTAAAGGGTTTCTTAACCATATATATATTTCCCGAATGCGATTTAGGTTAATAAAGATATTAAAAAAATTTCAAAATCCTAATTTTAAATAATGAAATGGTGCAGGGTGCAGGGCCGAGAATATGGCTCCACCGATCAATTAGTCGGCACCGCTCATGTATTTCTAAGAGCTCTTTTCGCCGGCGCCACCCCGGAGACACTTACGACTCATCATCATCGCGACAGCTTTTCTACAGACTGGTCTCAACACCAATTCAATTGCATTAACTTCCATTATCTCTTGAACCCTGGGCTCACTCGTAACACTCTCTTCGATTTTGAACTGATTAGGACTGAGTCTGCCCTGCCCCATATCAATCAACCTTTACTTAAAACGTTTTTATAATTACGATAACGTAATTACCGTATATAATATTCAATTATAAAATTTAAAACATAACTAAATATATTAAATTTTTATATGGTAATTTTTTTTCCCCGGACGGGTTATAGTTCTTACGTCGTAATTAAAAGAGCGTTCGGATTAATTAAATCCGAAACCTCTTTAAGGTTATAACGTAATACCTATAACCCTTACGCTTGAAAATATAATATACGGACTTTTTTATATAAAATATATTTAAGAAGCCCGGTATACGATAATATAACCGATAGTTATACTGTTATAGCTATAAGGCCGTTACGGTTACTTATTTTCCAGACCTAAATTTAGCCATATTAGCCGTAACTTTTATTTTAAGAATTAAAAAAGGTTCTTATACGTATATTAACTTATATTCGACGCGTATATAAAGTCTTTAACTTATCGGACGTAAATAAGCTATAAAAGGGCTTTTTTTAAATAAATTTTAAACTTTATATTTTTTTTAAAAGATGTTAATAATTATAATAAAAACGCTTAAAACAAACCTTTATTTCGTATAACTACCGCTTAGGCCTTATTAGCTCGTTACGGGGATTTGGGATTTAATTGGTTAAGTTTTTGCGTAATATAATAGTATCTTAAAATAAAAGCCAGCAAGGTATAAACTAGCTGAGATAATATATTAAAAGTGTTTCTTGTATCTTTTAACCGTCCGTTAAAGGGCTAAGCCTTTTAGTTATAATATTATATTATTATTATTATTATTATCATTATTATTATTAACTTTTTTTATTTAAATTATTACAAAGTTTACTTATTAAATTAATAAGAAATTTTTATTATAATAATATTTAATATTATAAATTATTTTTAAACAGTTAATAAAAAAACTTAAGCATTTTTTAAAGTCCGGATAATATAAAAATCATTATTAATTTATTTATAAAGTTTAAAACACCCACGTTTTAAAATCTTAGGCTTATTTTAATAACTTTTATTACGGTATGCAATAAGTAAGGCTTTAAATTACAGGTAATAGTGCTATAAATCGGCAGCTAGCCCGATAGTTAACGTCTCGTTATATCGAATGCGATATCACGATTTGTAACAATAACCGGTATTAATCCTTGTATCATAATGCAAAATAGGTATGGCTAAAGGTAGCTTTTTCTGCAGAAGTTAATTGGGCAGTATGGGCGAATAAAAAAGAGTGCAACCCACCTTCAGAAAATTGTTGCGACTAACGCCATTTGGCCTTCCGTCAGATAGTCTTTGCTTACAAGCCCCTTAAATTTTTCGAGGAAATATAATAGCGCGCCATCTTTCATGGTCTACCCGTATTGCATTTATTTTCGTTTCGAGCCAATTCCTACCTGCATTCCGATTCATGGCGAGCATTTTTCCAATGCAGCAACGGACGACATCCAATGTATATCAGGTTAGGCAGTATATATAATAATCCAGGTGCCTCAATCAAGTCGCAGGAAACCCTTCGGAGGGTTGAAGCAGCTGGTTGCTCTTGTTTTTTTAGCGCAATCTAAAACGCTATGTAGAACACCGGTTTGCAATTCTTCTAATGTATGTTATAACCCCAACCCCTATCTTCCTCTGATACTCTCTTTGGCTGGATTCCGAGGGTATTGGTAAGCGAATAGCTGCGATAGCAGAGTTTGTAGGGGTATATTGGGAATGTATGCCTGAGGAGCTTGAGCGGCTGACATTTTGAATGCTACTTTCTAGCATTACTTGGACTTCGTCTGACAAGGGAGTGGTTACTCATCCGGTACGGTTCTTCCTTGCTCGTACCCTCTCCCTTTCTCTGTTAGTTTCAGGAGTAAGTGAAGCTCCTCGGCAAAAGAAAACTCTCGTCAGATTCGTGCTGCCTTTTCTATCTTTCGTTGGCGTATCGTACATTCGACCCGGAGCTCAACATGTTCCCTGTCTCTTTTCGTATGCCGTTGGGGACTAGATAATAAAGAAGATAACCAAATCGTGCTATTTCGTCTCATCACTAGTTTATACGGACAAAACCCATCCCACGGTCTTTCCTTAAACTCCATGGCAAAGTCGCAGTACCTCCTATAACAGCCCAGAAAGTATGATAGCAGCATCTGGATGAGAGCTCGCTTTGCCCCTTCTGTTTTCAGTTATGGCTGGTGCACGGAGTGTTCAGCAGCCCGCTCATATGCAATGTTCATAACTTGTTTTAAGGCTGGGGATCGATAATAGCTTGATACATTGGGCCGAGGCTTATTGTCTGTGGCCTGACGGGCAATATCTTCTGATGTGCCTGCTAAACAATGAACTCTGCTCCGATCCCGCTCCGATGCCAGACCATGAGGGAAGGCACTAGCCTTGATTCTTTCCCGCGACACTCATATGGGACTTCACCAACTGAAATTTTCAAGTGCATTGGTTAAGATAGTCCCAAAGTTAATATGCCTAGAATTATATAGAGAGCTTTCCCCTTTGTGCGTCGTTATATGGAACGCCAGGGAAGCAACCAATGCTTTTGAGCCTTGTAGTCTCTATATCTCATCGAGTTCTCCTTTATACAACGGTATTTGGTAGGATTAGGTGGTTGTGGGGAGATTATGATGGACACAGCGCTACGGCCGCAAACTTCCTCCCAACCACCTATCTATATCACCGAACGTCCAAAGCAATAAGTCAATGGCCTTAACTTATATCATACACCGACGTGGTCCGAGTAGACAGCAGAGCTAGAAAGAGATAGGTGAATTCGGGACAATAGTATGACCCATTCATGGATAGTCATTGCTTCAGTATTTCCTGTCCCTTTCCTGGTAATTGGTTAGGTCGATCCAAGTAGCATTGTGGGAAATCAAAGGATTCAGCTGAGTTCGGCTCTATAGCTGCATACGGCTATATAGGGGATACGGATCCATTGGGGACAAAAGTAACACTTAACAAAGACTTCTTTAACAGCTTTGTTCTTTAAATCCCTCGGTTTATACGCATTAGGAAGGCACATGGGTATATATAGGAGCTTAGCAATCTGTTGCTTAATTAGCTTACAGATTTTAGATCATCAAGCCTGAATACCCCTATTCCAATATACACCTATATTCCTGCTACATTAGCAACAAGAGCCTACCTTATAAACCTTAGGAGTCTACTCTGCAAAGATTTGCATACTAAAACGTCCCGGGTCGCCTCATCATTATTTAGGGAAATCTCACACCTTGATGTTCAACAAGCATGACTCTGACATATTGCTTCCTGATCGGAAAACCGCCACTACGGCCTGGTCCTTACTCCAAGTAACCCCTATTTTCACCAGTAGCTGGCAGAAGATAACGCTCCATATGCACCAAGGGAATGTGGTGCGACTTGGCGACGTTGTCCACAAACGCATCTATAACCAGATAAATTATTGAGAGTGGCTGTCATTCTCCGCGCTTGCAGATACTCGAATGGTGATAGTATGTCGGACGCACTATGCCAACAACGTACGGCATAATACTTCTAGTATATGAACCTACCTCTGGCATTTTGCCATGGAAGCCACCTGCCGAGGTCTGTCTTCATGCAAAGCCAGTTGTATCATGATGGCCGGTGGAATAGTTTAAGCATGTGGTAGCAAGGGCGCCTCAGAGGGAAAGCCCCCATGCCGGTCCCTTTGCCGCCGCTCACCCGGGATCATGCAGGCGGAGCGGGCACACGTATCCCATGGGGCATCAGACACTGTTCCCAGTGGAGTTGTTGTAGTACAGCGATCAGGCAGTGGGCCGTCACCGGTGCAGGCACGATGAACAATGCCATGGCTTTGGGCAGGCGTATCTATTGATAGCCAGCTACCGGCTACTATGGACTCGTATGTCAGAAGAACAACTGCGGTCGCCAATGCTGGCCTGCGCATTCGATCCCCGTTTTGACAACAATTGACAAAGACCCAGCGCAGTCCGCAAATTCCCGAGACTTGTGTGCCAGGGGGTATGAGCAGGCCTATTACGGTGTGGCACCGAACAGCCGTAGTACCGTGACGCAGTTGCCCATCGTACGAGACTGCTACTCGAACAAGCACAACATAACAGTCATCCGGGTTTGGCGCCATGCTCCCATCGAGCTCTGCCACAGAGCCGCCTTAGACACCATCGACGACCACGCGCAAGAATAACCGGAGGGCATTAACACCCTTAGCAGTATCTTCGGGTATTCCAAGCACACCAAGTTCGGAAAGGCTATCCTTGCCTTTCTAAGTGACTCAGCCTGCAGACATAGCAGAACTAGAATATTAATAGTCACCGTATCACCACGCTTGATTGCGAGCTTGGCGACTGGGCGTGTCCTCTATCATGTAGCGAGCATGACCAGGCATTCTGTGGAAGCATGGCTAAGTATTGATATATCCATGCGGCGAGTTTGACAGTTGCTACGGCATGGAGAGAATGGACTACAGTTACATAAAGATTGCCTAATCTTGCGATGAAGGCGACTTATTATTAATTACGCCCCCCGTTAATGTAGGAAATACACTGCCTTGACCTGTGGCAGTTAGATTTCCAGCTTCCTGTTAATGCCCATGTGACCTACCCAGCTTTAAGCTCGCTTCGCTATCCTGTATACTCCAACCAGTATGATATGACAGCGCTCTGGACCCGGACATGTGTACATAGCTTGACCCCCGCCCGTATTGCAAGGCGTATTGACATAAAAACTGACTGAACTTGTGCTACCCTGATAGACCACCTTCCACCTACTCCGACTGCTAGCTAATATGTAGTATAACGGAGCGGATGACGAAGCCATCTGTGCATTCTATCCTATGCGTAACGGACTTAATGTTTTAGGGTGCGATGTACACGATACGACCTCTTCACCTGGTCGTATAAGATGGCTATATTAGTAGGTCACCGATATAATAACAGCTTATGCAGGTGCAGCGGGAAGACGATGGTATCCTTCGGTACCGCTTGTACAAACGCGCGTGCAACCGCAATACAGCCTCGCCCATCGTAAAAGTTCCACTGCAACATTATGTCTGAGGGCGCTCGATGATACTCGGTTAGCCTGGGAGCGGCCGTGGAGCACAGAAGGACATGGAATACGGAACCCCGGAGGCCGGCGGTATGATATTGGTGAATTCGACAGTACCCGACGGGCGATATTCAAATCGCTTGTTTCAGGGGCAGTGTAACATCATGCAACCGCAAGCGGGTCCAATTCGAGGTATTAACGGACCTGCAACAGGAAACCGATGTTTATATCACCTGATATGCACGAAATCTCTTCGGCTGTAGCGACGGCTAATGTTATTACTAGTAACCCTAGGGCCACTCATCAAACTGTTATGGAACTCTTTCCCTTCGCGCTAGCAGCCTGTAGCAACAGCCTTGTTAATCTGTGCCGTAGCTACTTGATATAGCTACGGTTCATTTTCGGGGCTGCTTGGGCGCCGTCGAACCATGCGCCAAGGGACCCAATATGTGTCACTCCAGTGAACTTTGGAGATATCTCGAATATAAGTAGCATTTTGGCTGTCTAGATGATAACGTTAAATTACAGGGGACGTAAGAGCGGGGGCACTTATAGTCGTGAGCCTTAGGCTCTCAGACCTAGAACTTACGTAGGGTTCTGTTCTAATGCCCGCATAAAAAAATCGTAGGCCACACGGTAACCCGACGCCTCGTCTATAGATCATACTTTTAGGATGACTTCTATAGTAGATTTCCCTGGCTTTACGCTGACGATTCCTGAAGACCATAGCAACCTGTCTAGACAGGCTGACACGAGGTGTCGTGAAAGGGGGAGCCCAATATCCATAGTACACCACGTTTCCATGCCGAGTTACGGCGACGCCGCAAGGCTCAGGAGCTATGGGACTCGAAGCTCCAGGAAATAGCCGAAACAGAATAAACTGCCTCCTAAAGGCTGTCGTGAACAAAGTGGACGCGACCCTGAGCTTCCGCCAAGCTCCTCAGATGTCGGGCGTGTTGATGCGCCAACCATCGTGGCCCACCTCGACATTTGGTTTTTTTGTATTGATGCCCTGAGAGGTGGATACAGTCTACAGAGCGGGCGCGTTAGGCTCTGCTGGTCATCTTCAGAAGGGCTGCAGGAGGCCGGTAGGTCGCTAGTCAGAAGAACCGGCGCAGTCGACCGAAGCCGAAGGCTGCAGGGATGTGTTAGGTGATGACCCGAGCAATGCCAGTCTCCATTTACATGGGTCGGCTTACCCCATATTCAAAGCGAGCTCTATTCCTATTTGGTTGCATCTTCCTCGTCCTCGGGAAGCGCCTCTCCAGCCTCTATAGCCATCTCTCTCTTCCTGGCTTGTCGTTCCCGTTTCCTCTCTAACAGTTTATTCAGCGTCTTGGCAGTGTTAAAGACGCCCCCTGTTCCAGCACCGCAAGCCGCACAGCTCGGATCCTTCCTGTATCTCTGCAAGGCACATGGCAGACAGAAGTAGTGGCCACACCTCGTCACAATGGGCTCCTTATACGAGCCCTTACAGATGATACAGGCGAACGGGATCTTCTCCAATGCGGCTTCATCGGCCTCATCTGGGCTACCGGTGGCCCCCGCGTTAGCGGCGCCACGGTTCGCGCTCGCAACAACAGTGCCCGAGGCGGGTTTCTTTCCTTTGGTGACATTTTCCCATTCCCGGTCAAGCTGCCAACCCTGCTTGTAGTCTTCGCGAGCGTGAAGGAACTTGCAGTTATCACCAAAGCCACACCAGCCGGTTTGCTTCCAGTCCTTACACACGTCGGGGGCAAAATCGGTGACAGTAATGGTGCGTATGTTGGTGGCGGCCTTGATGGGGCCGACGGTGCGGCTGGGGGCATTGGGGTTCTTCTGTATGAAGCTCGTCTGGTTGGCTAGCCCCTTGTAGGTACCATCGGGCTGTTGGGCGGATGCTGAAGGCCTGTCGTTGGCATCTCTGGGCTTAGAACTTGTCTTGGACTGGGAAAGCGGGCGAGTGGTCCCAATGAGATTTGCATCATCGTCAAACCAGTTGGTCTGCTTGGTGGCATCATTGACGCTGGTGATGGGGACGCTGCGGTCGGCGTCGAAAACGGTAGCATTAGAATGAGAGACATTGGTGTTGGCATTATGATCTCTTGAGGAAGCTGTGACGGCTGAGGTATTCTTCTTGCGGCGTTTTACCCGTTGACCAGCTTCGTCTTCCGACGAGGTATAGTCGTCAGAAGCATCGCTATCGTCGGCGGCGGGCGGTGGGGTGGCTTGCCGTTTCCTGATATTCGCCTTGCCCTTTGCGCCTCGCTTCTTGAATACAGCGACAGGCGCAATTGGCGGGCTAGGAGGCTTGCCCGTGGTAGTAGTTACGCCCCCGTCGGCCATGATGAGTGGGTATGGTAAAAGGCAAGTTAGTTTCTGTGGAAGGGGTTGTTCTACATGTGAGAAATCGAAAGATTCGTGGTGGCGCCGTCTTTCTGGTTGGAAGCTTTCGCGGAAGTAGATAAGGTAGATAAGTAATTAGATAAGGTGAAGGGAGAGCTTGTTTATTAGATAAGCCGTAGCCTTGCATAATTCCTGCCTTTTTGTATAGTGTATTTATACACAGATGTGTAAACCTTGCAGGGCTGCTTTGTACTTACTATATATGCATGTGCGTGGGCTGCATAAAGTGTCTGCTTACTAAGATGAGAAGACCAATATACGAGAAAACCTAGTACGCACGAAGTACACGTACGGAGGTAGGTAGGTATCTAAATGTAATGTCGGCCCCAATTGAGCGCCACTTTTCTTTGCAAATCAGCTGCTCCATTGTACCGCGTGTTGACGCGTGATCCTTGGTGACTCTGGCGACCTCCATCTACGGCTGCTACTAAGTATGTGGTATATACGTCGGTCCCCATATAACTAAGAGGTAAATAGACGCGTTACATGACTACACGTAAATAGGTGTATGTCAATCAGTGTTGTGATCTGTTTGATATGCCAATTCAATGCCTAACCTTAACGCAGAGTCAGAGAGCCGAAAATACAAGCTGCATGACAGGGACAGTCGAGTCAAGCCGAGTCACGTGCTTCAATGAATCAATGGTCCTGCTCGTCTATGGCCTACTATGTATGCTGTCCGTCCGGTGGAATTCCAAGGAGGTTCCATGTGTATTCTACTCTTGGCACTTCTTAGGTACGTACCTGGCAGTTTTAAGAGGACCTGAACATTGAACAGATTCCAGTTGATTATATATGGTATCGTGGGGCATCTTCCCATACTGTGCAGGTAAACAAAGAAGCGCCGAACCCCTTCGAGAGAAGAACATGTTTTTGTACAGTACCCGTTGTACTGCGTCTTCTCTCCATGCGGGATGCGTATAAAATTAAAATGCCACTTAACCACATGCGAATAGTAGAAAGGCAGAACGAGGTCTACCCACAACACAAAGTGGAGGATGCTGTCATGATCCGACTGGCACATTGTAATTATTGTACTTCGTTTGGAGAGGTTTGGTTTTGGTGGCCCTCTCTGTCTTCCAAATTCTAGTCGGTCAGGGTGGATAGACGAATCTCTCATCAACTTCCACCTTCAACCTCCACTTCACCACCTCCTTCCTCTCTCTTATCTTCCTGTCCCTCCTTTGCGCGTCTCCCTCTCTGTCCTTGTATAGATAGTATTTACTTACTCCTTCCCCTTTTCTCTTCCCGTCTGCTGGGCCGTTCCTCTGTGACGTGCCTGACATACCTTAAGAATTTCAATCCCGTATAGATAAACACCTGCCGGCCCGAGACGAGACAATTCTAGCAGGAATCCCGGCTTCAAACCCCTCTCCTCAAAAGCGGATCCTGACCAATTCGCCTGAACGAGACGCGTCTGACTTTCTCACCTAGGCTGGCTGCTGCTAGGCCTTCGCCGCTCATTTGGATTCGCGCTCTCTGGCCCCCGCCTGTTCTTCTGTCTCTGGGCTGATAGTATACCTACCGTCTTCATTATTGCAAACCATACACATTCTTTCTGTTCCTATACTTATATACTCATTTCTTTTAGTTGCCGACCCCCTCTCTATCCGGCCTCTTAAGTTCAACTGTTTAATTACTTTTATCTATGTCTTTGATCTAATTTTTGCCTGGTACTTCGTCATTGTCATTCGTTGTATTCCGTTCTTCCCACCTTTCTCAAGAAAAAAAGTCAAAATACCTCCGCCGTCTAGTACCGCCCCGAGCCTGCCCTAACTCCGTACACGTACCTACAAGTTCGCTGTTGTCAATACTGTGGCGCGCGAGTTTCATTCGATCTGCTGCGTGGGATGAATTGCATTGGGACGGCTTGGACCAATTGAGTCAACCAACTCTCGCCCACACGGTTCAACCAAACAAAACCTTCGATTCGACTCGGCCAATCTTCAGGAACCTGCGACGCCCGCCTATCTCTATCTGCAGTGTCTGACGTTTTAATACCCTATCGCCCTGCTTATATCTGCCTGCAAGGTTGGTACCGCCGCTTCTTCCGCATTTCTGCCCGTCATACATCTGCCTACCTTACAGCGCCGTCATTTTAGAGGCTGGAAGGTTTCTTGTTATATTGCCACTGAAATCCTCTGAGAGGTATGTATGGATTCGACGTAGCGCTCTAGATAGCCCGAGACCCTCCTCCTATACCTCCTTAGATGTATGTTAGGCTTATGTATCCGAATTGTACATGCGTCTCTATTGGTCTGATTCCCCTGTGTATTGTCTATACCTACTCCATGCGTCCATCCATACCTCCACATTTACCTATGCATATCCATAGTTTTGGGGGGGGCCATTCTGTTATCCATGCATTCCAGCTCTCATTTGATATTCGCGCCCCTTCTACTAGCAGCTAGGTACCTAACCCTCTCACTCATAGAACTTCCAGGTTTTTTTTTTGGCGCAGCCTATCGGTCGCTCTTACGGTCCGCGGTTATTGCTCCCCACAGCAGCGTTGTTGTTGTCGTCGTCGTTGTCGCCTTCTTAGTGGTCAGCAGCCAGGGCTGCTCTGTTCTTCTTCTGTCTCGTTCTTTAAAGTCATTTGCCTCCCCCCCCGCCTCTCGCCTGCTTGACGGACTTTACCTACTTCTACCTGCCTATCTAGTACATACATACCCTAGGGTACCGGTACTGAGGTCCTTGCTGGGGGCTGCATGTCACTTACGTGGTGCTTATTCCATCTCGATTCGGTCTTCTGTTGGTGTTGTTCCTGACAACCAACTTCAAGGCTGCAGTGACTCTTGGTACAAGGGCAACGGCAACGGCACCTACCCTCCACGCCAGGGCTTGCCAGGTCATTGACGGACAACGCGGCTTCTTGGCATATTCACAATTAGGACTAGCCCTGCAAGCTCAGCTAGCTCCTTTTGATTCAGGAACGACTTGTCATTGTCGCATCCTTCTCTGTTATTGGCCTGATAGTACTCGTCGAGAGACTCGAAGCTGCTCAATTTTGAAAGCCCGAAAGCCTGATAGCACTGACAAGTTGGCTTTTGACAACGTCCCTTATCGCCTCCAGGTGCACGCGACCTTCCGACTTCTACCTTCCACCCTCCACCCTCCGGGCAACCCACCACGCATTGCATGTCATAAGCCATAGTCGCGGCGGGGAAGTGTTGCCCTTCTCCCTGCTGAGCGCCTTGCTCGGTATCTGCTCGGTACCTGCCTACATGAATCTTGGTGTAACGCTCTGCCTGCCTCTTTGAAAATGGCATCGTCGAGCCCGTCTCCCGGCGCTTACCCGGCGCCCGCTTCTGCGAGCGTCCGCGATGAAAAAGAGCAGCAAGACCCTTTCCTCTCGGTGGCATCGGCCCCTGCCGCCACTTCGACTTCCAACCATCAACGCTTCTCCATCTTCGACTCGCAGTTGTTCGCACTGGGTCCCAATGCTTCGCCGGAACAGGCGAGACTGGCTCTAGAAGCTCATCTTGCCGAGACTGATCGTCGCATGGAGGAGGCCGGCAAGCTGGGCACCGCCTTGGTGCAGCAACGCAAGGAACTCACAGAACGTTTGAAGGAAGTCGAAAAACTGCAAGCCGAAGAAGAGCTTTCCCCGGATCTGCGCCAGAAGCTGGCCGACATCGAGAAGGAGTACAATGAGGTCGCCAGGGAGAGTGCTAGGGCCTTTCTCCCCAAACAGAGAGTCCCGAGCAACGAGGCTGCTCCTAGCTCGCCCTTCATTTCCGAAGGCAAAAGCGGACGGGTAAGCCTTACAAGCACGATAAACGCGGCGGAAATACATCCGATGGCTAACCGAGATGATCACGTTCAGCGCTCTGTGAGCCCGTCCAAATTTGAAACCCAGTCGACCGATTCTCCCTCTAAATTCAGTGTCCCGAACCGAAAGCTCCGAAACCAGCCCGTCAACCGCATACATGACATCGAGTTCGCTGCCGAGATTAGTACTTCTCTGATCGCCCAGGTTCGGAACCTGCAAGCCTTACTCGCGGAGAAGGAGGAGGAGCTGAAGGAGATCAGGGTTGAGAAGTCCAGGCTCGAATACGAGACCGAAAGTTTTCAACAGCGCCTGAAGGCTCTTGACGAGAACGAGAATCGCTACAAGGATGAGAATTGGAACCTTGAAACCCAATTACACGACCTCATGACGGCCCAGAAGGCTGCTGCCGAGCGCGAGAAGAAGTTGACCCAAAGTCTCAACCTTCTCCAAGCCGAGAAGAACGCGACTCAGCAGAAGCTAGACGAAGTCAGGCTCAGCCATTCCAAGCTGGTAGAGGAGCATGCAGCAGCTGTTAAGCGTCACGATATTGAGCTTGGCACGGCTAAGAGGAACATAGTCCTCGCCGATTCTGAGCGCGGTGCCATGCAGCGAAAAATAGAGGAGTTGACTTCGCAGAACCAAGAGCTGGCCAAAGCAATCTACTCGGAAAGAGGCCGTGCAGCGGAGCGTGAACAGCCTGTGGGACTCAACGATGAGGGCTTCGACACTGCTAATGACAACCCGACGCCCGAGCACTCACCCCCGCCGTCGCCCGTCAAGGGAACCCCTCGACATTCCATGCTCGAGACGGAGACGTTGAAGACCTCACTGGGACACGCCCAGCGGACGATCCAGAGCTTAAGAACAAACTACCATCGTGAGAAGACGGAAAAGTTGGAGCTCAGGCGCATGCTGCACGAGGCCCGAGACGAGGTAGAAAAGTTGCGAAGCGATCCCGTACCTACTACCAGGCGCTCTCGAAGGGCCGAACCGAAACAGAAGCCCGAGTTCAAGAGACCCCCTCGGCTGCTTGGAGGTCACCGTACTGTTCGCAGCGAGATCT
>QJNX01000719.1:0-23262 GCA_004155925.1 Monosporascus sp. MG133
CCCCGGTCTAAGAGTGGCGAGAGTCTCGGAGTACTCGTCGAGAAATTCTCCAAAGCTTCGTCCTCTTCCGGTTTATACTTCAGTATGTCGAGCGGGTCGTTATCTCCGTCACTTTCCTTCGCCATTACGCCCGCGTCCCTATCCGCTTTGTATCTGTGCCTGATCATGTCGCTGCTCCGGCGACGGATCGGAGACCGGTAGCCAGGAGCCCAGCGCCCGCGGTGCTGAATTTCGACATCTCCATTATTGATATAGTGCGCACGCCAGTCACGTTTAGACCGGATGCCCGACACATTGAACTTGTCGAAGATGTCTTCGGTGGCCTCGAACCACGTGCCGAACTCCGTCTCGGTAAACTCGACCAGCTGCAGACAGTACACCGTCCCGCCCGGGGGTCACTCTCGCGTCCTGTTTGCTGTCGACGACAATGTCGAGTAAGGGGAACCCCGAAGCCACCATATGGCACCGGGGACTGTGGCTCTCTGTTGTTAGGTGCGTGCCCATGCTGCTTTCTTGTACGCTCGCCGGTAGAGATCCGCGCAGCGGCCAAACTCGCAAGCCTTAGGATGGAACATAGCTTCGGTCAGGCGGCCGCGTAGCTTGACTGATCCCGAGGAGACCATGCCATATGGATCCACCCCCTTGGGTGTGCATGACGCCCCGATGACGGACGCACACGCCGTGTCCCTTTTAGCCGCTGGATCGAGCGTCCTGATGTGGCCGACGCGAGAGGCCCAGGAGAAAGTCGGGGCTATGAAGGGCTCTGGCCGGGCGAAGCTGGAGACGGTAGCTCCTCTAGAAGCCCCGAAATCTGTGTCCGCATCCTCCCTGGCCTCCCAGAGCAGACTAAACACCAACTCTTCTTCCCACAGGCCGGCGAGGTACGGACCCATCCCGCGCGTGCCCATCTGGCTCGCGATGGCGGACAGGGCGGGGAGCGTATCCTTCTGGAAGGTGAGCATCTTTGTCGTGTAGTCCTCCACATCGGGCCCCAGACCCGCAATCGATCCTCGAGGTCTGTACCCCAGGCGCCTGCAGCCCCACCGAGTAGATGGACTTCAAGCTCGGCTCGGAGCCGGCGCGTGTCTCGCAGCGAGACCCGGTCCTGCATTCGTAGAAGACGCCGCCTGGGGTATAGTGCAGCACGCGGGTCGACAGGATCCGCTCTTGGAAGCACCACACCCTGGTCAGGAGAGGGTACCCGAGCGAGCCATCGCGGGAGCCCTGGATGCCTCCGACAAAGGTGTCCTGCTCGAGGAGGACGCGGGCGACGACGCTGTGTTGTTCGGACTCTGCTGCCTCCACCCCTCCCACCTTATCGGTGTCCTCGGACGCGGAAATCCGAGTCTCCATGGCCCCCGGCGTCGTGAGCAGCCCCACGGGCCCGTCCGACGCGCCGGTGGCTGAAGTGGTGACATGGGCCGAGGCTTAGATCTCGCCCATCTTCATCGCCTGCTCCTCCTAGTCGGCTGTGTCGTCCTGCACGATGCACAGCGAGTCGATCCACAGATACCGCAGCCCGAGGTCGCGCGTGACGAGGATGGCCTCCCGGAACGTCTTGGACAGCTTGTCCCATTCGAGCCCGCGGGTTCTCGCCTGGATCGTCCCCCTCGTGGTGGTCAGGAGGTAGGCTTTCCCCCAGCAATGACTGAGCGCAGCGTACGGGCAGGACTCGCCCTTGGTGATGTAAACGAACGGCGCCGCTGAGCCGTCGCGGGGCCCTACATCAACGACCCTCTTTGGGAGAGGCGTGTCGCCGCCTCCGCTTGCTTGGCATAGCGGGTGGTTGTCGATGCAGTCGTCAATCCAGCCTCGGATCGCGGTGAGACATGCATCCGATCGGAAATCGGGGCTGGCGTGGAGGGAGGTGCCGAGCGCGGGATAGTCGTCGCCGAGCTGGCCTGGAAAAGGGGGGATGTAGCAGGAGAAGGGGGGATGTATCAGGAAAAGGGGGAATGTATCAGGAAAGGGGGATGTATCAGGAAAAGGGGGGTGTCTGGAAAAGGGAGAAGCTAAGAAAAATAGGGTTTTGCGACACACCCTTAATCGTACAGAACTCCAAGCCGGAGTCGGGAAGTTTTATCTTCGCTCTCTGCTCAGGGGTGTTGGACATCTGCATCCCGGTTACGCCCGTGTCGAGCTCCTCGTGCATGGGGCACGCGTAGCGGGGCCGAGCCATCCCCGATACCGTCGATGTAGACGAGGACGCCCGCGTCTGCCATCATGGCCGCATCGCCGTGGAACTCCCATACGGCTTCACCGACGAGATGTCACGGCATACACGGCTGTTTGCCCTACGCCGCGCCGGGAAATGCCATCCACACATTCTTTCCCTCCTTGAGCACCTGGCTTAGACGGACCTGTCGGAGGCAAATTGCTCTGAAGGACGCCCCGGCCGGATGACGGTGGCGGTGATGGGTATGCACTCGGGATCCAGGTCGTAGCAGGCCTGGCAGTTGGCTCGCCCCAAGTCGTACTGTTCCCACGGGCATGTCATTCTGTCATACACTAACCTACCTTAGTAGTCGATGTGAGATGTGAGTTGTGCGTTGTGAGCTGACGTGCAGAGGTGATTGCGACGTGGAGTTGGCTTGGAATAGACTTCCTCCTCGGGCATGAAAGGAGCCCAAGATATTTAATGAGATTAATCGAGCAATAAGCGGCACACGGTCAGCCAGCCACATACAGCCACCCCGAGCAATTACACCTTCTCGCGGCACCTCCGACTCAAGACGAGAATAGCTCCAATTCGCCGTTCATTCCGGACGTTCCCGGAAACATACGCTTTAGAAAGACAAGGCTACGGCCAGCAAGTGAAATGTCTGTCGCTCGCGCGAACCACTCACACCATCTAATCAGACCTCTTACTCTGGGCACCACCGTTGGGTTGCTGCGCGTATAGGTCGCTGGTGTGGACCGTGGTTAATCGGGCCCCTGAAGTTCCTGCTATCTGGGAAGTGATGGCAGGTGCGCTGGCTCTTTGACTTCAACACGTATTAAAAACTTATAAAATGCGGCGGACCAAAAAGCATAAACACTACTGATCAGCCGATAGAGTTGAGGTATACTGGAAGCATATGACGTACCCTTTTACGGAAAGGATTCCAATATTCGAGGAACCAAATTTAGAACCATATCCAAAAAGGCCAGGATTCAAACCCCCTACCCAAAGAGGGTTCAAAGGTGACCTCCCGGTTAACGATTCCAAGGAACTAAGGACCCAGAAATGGACCAGGTCTGTACGGGGGACTGCTCAGCTAAAGGGTAAGCAGAAGAGCTGAACAGAGCGGATAAGGGTTGATGGGGGCTGATGCGACGCTGGGCCGAAGTTGAGCCAGGAGGAAAGGGAATCAAAAAGCAGCCAGACGCGCTAGACACTTACTGGAGTTTCGTCTCATAATACCGGTATGATCCTTATATAATGATGGTTGCAAGCAAGGAACCACGAGGCTTATATCCCATCTCCAGGCTGGCTGCCAAAACTACAGCGGTCATCTAACCTGATAAACATAGGCAGCCTCTGGAGTTATTGCCTAACAGGCGAGGACCATGTGTCAACCATTGAAGTCGAGATCCAGGTCCGTTATATTATTCAGAAATAAACAATCCCTGATATATTGAAATCCTAAGGATAAATAGTAGGATTCAGCCTGCGGCCATATCTTCTGGTTTTGGTATGTAGGCAAAAGTTAAGACTTCGTAGGCCTTAAAGGCCACCTGAGAAAGTGAAGGTCTGTAACACCTGGGATCTAATGGACCTCCCTCTTTGTAACATAAAACACTAATCAGAGCCTTCTCATACGGCTATACGGTGCTCTACATTGCCGTCACTGTTCCCTTGTAGTGAGGCATATTAATGTGGCTTTCACAAAGAGTAGTTAACTAGTTACTTCGTGCATCTGTCTGCATGACTAGCAAGGAATTTGTTCTTTGGCTAAAGATGGGGGTGGGGAAGGCGCTAGTGGCACCCCACTTCTATACTATAAAATGAACTGGGCACAGTATCTCCCAGCGCATCAGGATTGCGATGATGCACCCACGTCTAGTTAGCTGACCAATAGGGTTTAATGTTCCCCAGCTTAAGTTACCTAGGTGCGCTCGTTGGGATTGGACTTTTGGACTTATTTTGCTCTTCGACAGTCTATTATCGAGACTCTCTCCCATTCACTCTGTCAATCGAAGCCTCTTTCCCACAATGGCAAGTGGCGACTCAGACGTAGCCGGGACGAAGAACGTGGTGGTTACGGGGGGCGCTAGCGGTCTTGGCTTGGCTATGACTCGGCACTTCGCAGCCCAAGGCTACAGGGTGACCATCTTGGACGTGGATGAGGAGTCCGGGTTTGCCGTCGAAACGGAGGTTTCCCAACAACATCCTCGCGCCGCTGTGGCATTCAAGAAATGCGATATCTCCTCGTGGCAGAACCAAGCCAGCGCTTTTAAGGAAGCTCATCAGCAGGCCGGCAGGATAGACGTCGTCATGGCCAATGCCGGAATATCGGAGCAGGGCAAGTCGAACCTAGCGGCATTGGACGAGGACGAGCCATCGGAGCCGAGGTTAAGGATCCTCGACGTCAACCTGAGAGGCACGATATACAGTGAGTCCTAAGCCGTTTTATTAATGAATATATCGAGTCCAGAGCTCACGGGCTTGCAGCTGTCAAACTCGCCATGCATTACATGCGGAAGAATAAGCCCGACGTGGCGACGGGCTCTCGTGGCTCCATAATATGCACGGCGTCAAACGCAGGGCTATATCCGTTCCCGACTTCGCCGCTCTACGCGGTGTCCAAGTTCGGGATCGTCGGCCTCGTGCGATCACTGGCGAGACCGCTGGAGTCGACCGGCATACAGATCAATGCTCTGGCGCCGGCGGTGCTAGGTACACCCCCGACCACTCTGAACCTTCGCTGTCATCTCTCGGGACAATGCAGGGGTACTGACGTTATCATAGAAACTGGTATCGCCCCGTCAAAGGATCTCTTCAAGCACATGGTCGTCACACCCATCTCTACGCTGACCCGCGGGATCGCTCAGTTCATCGAGAACCCGGGCATCACTGGGGAGGTGGCCGAGATCCACGGTGAGAACGTGACTCTCCGCCCGCCTCATGAATTTGTGGACGAGGACAGCCGGGCCAACGTTGAGATGTTTTGGAAGCTTGGGTATGCTTAACTTCCTAAGTGTTCGGAGCTTGATGGATAGGATGAGGAGCCGAAAACCGGAAAATGCGCGAAGCAGGTGGGTGCGTCAGAAGAGCCCCAATAGATAGGGCTAGCGTAGGATTCAGGGGTCCGCCTATGGCCCAACTTTGGTTTTGATGCGAAGTAGGATCCCGGCCTGGGGATTGATTTCTTTTTAGGCACTGCTATACTTGTCAATTGTTTTCTTGTCTCAGCACTCTGACTTGTTTTGAACTTACCAGTAGTGTCATAGCGACGCTGATCGTGCTACTGCCTGTTGCTCTGGCAGTCCATTTGGCAACCTCAGTTCAGCCCCTTTTCGATTAAAGTGGGACTGCTGTATGACTTATCCTTTCTTCTTCATAGGATCACTTAGTTGCTATCGCGAGCTAGGTATGTTAAGTATTATTAGCACAACTTACTCTTCTGCGGTACGTCGTGTCTACTGCTCATATCTATTTAGCCTGGCAGAAACCGATATTAGTATTACGATCCGCCGGTTTCCGCCACTAGCAACGGCTACCCCTATTACTCACAGAGTCCTGACCGACACAACTAGCAATAGAACGCATTTTAGGGGCCTGTTCATCTTCGACTGCGTCCTCGGCGTCGGTCTCACATCTCATAAGTTCATTAATCCGGGTCGTAGACTCTGGTACCCGCTCATCTTTGCCGCTCTGACGCTTTGCATTGCTATCTGGGATCGTCGGCCACTTTCTCCGGCAGTGAACGGAAGAGCAATCCTATTGGTGGTGTTGAACTCCCCGGCCCCGGACTGGAGAATGGGGCCGGAGAGTTATTAACCGAAAGCCGCTGGATGTCGGTTGCCTTCTGCGAGACCGCGTAGATCGTCAGGGAATGTTCTAAGTAGCCGTGAAGGGAGGCTGAGTCATTCTAAGGCTCACGTCACCATCGCTCCGCCGGGCGTAGTTTAGTTAGACACGAAGCTGAGAGTCCTCCGACTCGGCAGGTGCCCAAGTGTATGCACGTGCGCCGACCCCAATTCGACCGGCGTCCAGCCGCCCTCCACAGGAGCAATACTATAGTGTTCCAAACCAAAGGGTGACGACCAGGCGTGGAAACCGGCACATTTCGGGTCCTGATCCCTATAAGACCAGAGGAGGCTTTCCATTAAGATGAAACACAACAGGTTGCCAGAGCATATACAATGTATGCAAATAAAGTTCGAAGTCTATTACACCTTACGCGATGACTACACGTTCAGGGTGTTATGTACAACCGTTGACAAACGAATGCGCCTAATTCCCCAGTCTATGCAAACCTACTCCAGATAATAGTACCAACCGTCGCGAGTGCTACACTGAACCATCCGCAGGCGGCGGGCGCCGACACTGAGTTCTTATGATCGTTCTGAAATCCATTGCTCGCACCGTACGTCGGCGGGTTCGGAGAGCCCGTGCCCCAGATGGAGTCCTGATGGGGAGCGACAGTCGCCGAAGGGATGCGGGCGCCGCTACCCTCGAAGGGGACGACGTTGGAGTCGGTGGCGTTGAAATCGGTAGCAGCCATTCCGATCTCATTGTTGTACAGGTCATAGACGACATAGGCGGATCTCAAGAAGGTGTCTCCCAGCAGGTACGGTTCGGCGCCGGAGCTCTGGATGCCGAAACGACAAGCCTCCTGTCCCCTGTACGGCCCGAAGTCGAACAGAGGTTGGTTCTCGCCGGGGGTGAGCGGCAAGACGAGTTCGTCCATATTCAAATTGATCACCGGACCCCCAGGTCCGGCGAACCCGAACGAGAAGTACCCCGTGCTCGTGGCTCGGCTGCAGGGAATTACGGCCGCGAGGACGTCGCTCGAGTAGAGAGCACCTACTTCTTCCCATATCTGCGACACGAGGTCCGTCGGCAGGTAGCTTAAGGTGGTCCCCGAGTCGAGGACGACTGAGATCGGGAATTCTTTAGACGATAGGGCGTCGCTGCCGGAATCTGAGATGGCCTGCACTGACGTCAGGGCAACGCGGAACGACGTGAACCCGCCCGTTCTCGGGTCCGCGTAGACGTTGATACGGGTCAGATCGCCCTTGTACTTCTCGGTATCTATCCCGCCGAAGAGGATGTTTCCGGTGCTGGCATCCAGGTCGTTGAGCCACAGGCTGTACGCGATCGTGGATATAAGACCCTCCTGTTGCATCTGTACCGGCAGGTTGGGGTATATGAAAGATTTGGTCGCTTCACTGGAACATCTGGAGTCAGGAATTGTTTGTCCCACTTAATCAACCGAAAAGTCAGGAGTCATAAGACATGTTTAGAGAGCTAAACGCCCGAAGCCTCCCATCTGAAAATCTGCACCCACGAACTAGAAAACAAGGTTGAAGAAAGACTCCAGAAATTACTTACTTAAGGGCGTACCCGACGCCCACAATCCCGTACGGGATGTCCGTCTCCAGGCCTAGACCCATGGTCATGTCGGGTATTGCGGTGTCGCCAATCTCGAAGACGTCGGTAAAGTAGTCGCCATTGGCTTTACTACCGTCGAGGTAGGTGATGTTGAAATCACCCTTGCCAGCATCCTCGAATGATGAAGAATCCCCAGCGGAATCTGCCCTCCGAGAGGCAGGTCAGCCGGGACACATCTAAGAGGTCAACATGGTGTGCACGTCAAGATACTTACAAGAACCGAGCACACAGCCTCTCGAGGAGCTGCTTTTCGTACATATGCCAGAACTGCTGGCGGGCACCCAAATGTCGCTGCTCCCAGTATCCAACTGCAACGTGACGTCCTGGCCCGGCGTGCCTATCTTGCAGGTGGCAAAGTAACCGCCGTTCCATTTATCGTTGATGATGACTTCTTCGATGCTGCGGGCCTGTCGCACGTCGAGCTCCAGCCCTAGACGCTCCCATCTCGCAATGTCCCACTGGACAACTTGCGCATTGATGAAAGAGGCTAACAGAGAACATATTATGAACCTCATTCTGATTCCCATCTGTTACGGTTTCCGAGGATACAGTCCTCTCTAGGGTAACGAGCTGAAACACGAATATGGAAACGCGTCAGCAAGGGAGGGTAAAGGAGTCGCTAGCACGTTATGAGAGTGTCTGTAGACTTTGGAATCTGGACGGCTAATGTTTCATATGGTGTGCTTCCTAATGATAACACTGGATTGAATGAATGGGGCAAAACTAAGGAACGGATGAATACAACAATGTTCTGTCAACTAGGTGCGTAAGAAAGAAACAAGACGCAAAGAGAAACGAGGCTTCGCCGAGCGAGTTTTGTTCGTACTGTGAGAAAGAAAGCAGAGGAACCGCCCACAAAGGTTGAGCTGCAGTCTGCCGACAATAACCAAACTTGGGCTCAGGCCAGCCGAACAATTGATGTCATTGATGGCCCCCAAAAGACCACAAGGCGAAGGAGACATCCTGTTCTGATTGTCCATCAGCCCTTTCCTCAGAATCACTCGAAGTTAAGCCATAGTAATGAATAGAAGAAGGCCTATTGAAAGTTGATTACAACCGTCACTCCCCTAGTTAAACTAAGAGAGCATAGAAGTCTCTAACAACATTATTGGACACCACGAATGAGTTGAAAGCATGTAAGTCTGGGGAGATCGGCAAGCCAAAAGCTTAGCATCAGGTACAGGGGTGTTTAGCGCCCCGGGAGGTAGAACCGCCAGATTTGGGGAACCTCAAACCCCTGCAGATAACAGGGGTCTATCATACAGTATAACGCCTTGGCATACTACGCCCATCTAGGAGGTAGGCTTCTTTAACCTACTTTCTGTTGTTAGGTGAGGGTATTCCCAAAAGTGCAGACACACACGGTGTCTCTTACTCGCGTCTTCGATCATATGGATACTACGACCATAAGGTACTCAGGTACATAATACATAACTGACAACAATGAAGTCGTCCCACCAAACAACATCTTCAAGCCAATGCCGTGTTTTCCGCACCTCCATCTTCTGGCATTCTTGCAACTTCGTTTTACAATTTGGGGTGGCATCACCGCTTTAGTGTATCAATTTATTCATTACGGACATCCGCTGCAACATCTCTCCTTTTTCCATCATAATCTGTAATGGTAAAAATGGGGGTCTAATGGGCTCCAATCAGACACCCCTGGTGGGCTCCACCAGGGCCTATAAAAAGGGGCTTCGATCAGCTTAGGTAGCTTGGAAGGTCTTTCCCTCCTAAGAGTCAGAGCTGTCAATATAGCCTCGATTTCTTCTGTGACATAATCAATATCACTTACATCGAGGGAAGTCCTCCTAGTCATGGACATGAACTCATCTAGCTCCGATTCCGATTGTGAAATGTTTGACTGGTCCTCTTCCTATTCCTTCTTAGACGTATCTTCGGATTTGTATTTCCAGACTGGCCGTTCCGATTTCCTCACCGACCCTTTCTCTTCGCTTCCCCATTTCGACACTGACTTCCCTGGTCACCAAAATGCGGGCAACTTCCCTAAAGGCATCCCATTTCAGGGCCCCTATCCCACTACATTAGCGCCATCAAGAGGGGCTCCTCATGAACCTTTCTGGCCGTCGCCGCCGGCGTTCACCCGTACACCCCACGTCCCATTAATGTCATACGAGTCCTCGCCCTTACTGCAGTCGTTTCACTTTAGAGGTTCTGAGGCCCTGGCAGCTGGGTTATTCGCCATGACATTGAAAACCGAAGACCGGCACAATGTCATCAAGGATCTCGCCGTGAAGGAGGGCGCCATCTATGCCATAGACAAAATGGCGCAGATGCTGCAAACCATGCCGGATCCACTCGTCCAGGGCATGCTCATGGGCACCACGAGCATGCAGTCCTCCCTGCACATGGACCACTCGCTGTATTTAAGTGAAGAAATCTACGATTTTGACGGACAGGTATATACATGACACCGGTCGGAGTCCAAGGCAGGGAAGGTTGGGGTTGGACGAGAGACGAACTCGAACTTATCATGCATGACCTGAAGAAATATATAAACGCCTAGGAAGCTACGCAGGAGCCCAGACACTTTGGTCCCAGAACGGAGCGCCAACGTAAGCTCGCGGAGTTCGCCGCTGCCGTCGACTCACAATACCTACTCTACCCGGGGATCGGTCAGCAGCCTGTGGCCTACATCTCGGCGCCCGAGCACCGCGACGTGATCTTCTCGATGATGTGGACACTGAGACGTATGTGGTGCGCCTTGCCTAAATCCTACACGTCGGCACAGCTGTTCAGCTTCTTCGGCAGCTCCACGATATCCGTCGAGACGGGAAAGGAGATGCGCCGTCCGGGGTGGTGGCGCCGGATCGCGCGGGACCGTGCTTTCTGGCTGCTGCTGGCCATTATGAAGAACCGCGGCATCGTCCCTGAGGTCAAGCCGACGACGGTCCTGCGCGTGGACAGCGTCCAGGACCTGCCCTTGGCGGAGGGTCTCTGCGTCATGCTGGGCTCGTTAGGCGAGGGGCGCGCCCTCAAACTGACGCTGCCCCAGGAAGAGGGTATATCCGCTCGGGTAGAACGGCGGATGGAGGAACTGGAACAGTCAAAGACGCTGGTACGACGGCAAGCCGGCAATATGGCGAAGAAGAACTCCCAGCTGCTGGATGACATGGTATTTTGCACGGCCGTGGCAGGTATGTTCGTCGACACAAGCGGTGCTCAACAAGACGTCGAGATTATATCCGAGGAAGAATGGAGGGAATTGAGAATAACATTCAGGCACTCGTGCCCGCCCGGCCCCCCCGAGCCTATGATGCAGTCCAAGGTCGGGGTGGCGTCGGAGGCCGTTGGCGTGAGACGCCGATGCCGCAGCGAAGAATCCTTCGGGTTATAGCGGGAGCGACTATGTTAACACCTTAGCACGATTAGCGGTCTTGTATTTCTACAATGGATCGATTCATCATATTAAGGGATGAAGTCCTCAGGTGCGCATATGAATGGTGAAGCCCTAAGGGCCGATGGTGTTCAGTTACACCGAGTCAAATACTATTGCATCGCTAGGCTGTCCCTATCTCTTACGCATCTGGTTTTCAGTTGGCCCCCTGTATGCTACCAGGGAAGACGATGTATAGTTCAACAAGGCCACATATAGCCTGATAACTGACTCTGAACCAAAGGCATATGTGCTCTCGACTGTGGCTGAGTAGCCTGACCAAGATGGCAGACGAGATGGACCTTGTGGAAATGCGAGTGGATTCTAAGCCAGAGCACTGGAGTACGGCAGTTCAACCATGTAAACAGAGGCTCGTGTGCATGCGGTTAATTTAGGAGCACAGCATCTGGCGATCGTTGTCTTCCAAAACCAGACTCTGTAATAACAGGCGCGGCTGATAATCCACGATTGGAACGCACATATCCCCACGACGGTAGGATATTACTATAATGACAACCAAAAGTTGACCTATGGAGACTACGGCGGCGGCATATGATTGGTTTAGCAACCAATAACACACGTAGACCGGAACACATGTGGTAATGACTGACAGTATTATCAAGCTGGGCGGATGTGACCATCGGCCGAGTCCTTTGGACGTTGGCTCCTATTTTCCATGCCATGACTGCCTCTTACTAGACCATGTCCAGTTTCTTAGCTGTAAGGACGTTCTGGCCACATCGATGCCGATTGCGTCCAAATTGTCAGCCCATAGCCCTGCTACAAATAGCTGCCACGGCGAAACCCCCTACTAGGCTCGCAAGCACGTAGACAGAGAGCTGCGCTACTAGAAACTGCCTGGCCCTCCTCATTGCGCTTAGGCTGTTGAGGGGCCATGGTATCAGAGAAAAGGGTACAACAGCGCGAAAGACTAGAAGAAGCGGGCTCTGTCACAGGAAAATTGAGGCTATATTAAGTGCTCTACCTCTAAGAAGGGAGAACTCTTTTGAATCCACTCGGACTGATCGACTCGTTTATGTTGTCCCTGGTGGAGTCAGTCGGTGGCTCCCAGGGGTTCCCAGAGGGTCTGATTGGAGCCCATCAGACGCCTGTATTGACTGTGACACTACCGTATCTACCACTATATCCCCCTGACATATGGATACCCTGGTGATAGTAGCATCCCTATTTATTCCTTTGAAGACAGGACTCACTCGGTGCTATAAGCTCTCCGCAGGGCCAGATAGAAGCACTCTTCCACTCCTACCCCATCGCACCTTGCCTCCCCTTCCGCCATTACCTTCAGGAATTCACTACGGACCGCCTCGAATCTCTGCTTACCTCTGCCTGGGATGAACTCATTTAAGCCTCCGAATGCGAGATACAATCGGTCAGCGATCCAGCAGATTTGCTTCGCCGATTTGGACTCCGGGAATTCCTCGCCATGCATGATCCTGTTGAAAAGTCTGCAATCTCCGTAGCATTCCTAGTGGTTTTGGCAAATGATCAGTACGCACGTCGTTTTCGATCTCTTAAAAGAAGAGTATCACCTACCAATATGACAGAAGGTCTTAAGAAACTAAGGAGCGGAAGAAGATAGGCACAGACATTCCATATTTGGTAGACGATCAGACGACCCCAGAACAGCTTCCACCAGCGTCGAATGAAAAGTTTGTCGAAGTCGGGCGCCAAAAACCAAGGGGGGGAGAACCATGGCTGAAAGAGGAGGCCAAGCAGAAGAAGAAATTCCAAGGCGGACACCAATATTAGGTGAATGGCTGCGGCGGGCAACGGATAGATGGTCGGTCTGCGACACGCTCCTAACCTAAGATGCAGCCTTAACCACAGAATAATCACCCGAAGCTGCAAGTGTCGGGCCTCTCTGTAGAGGGCACACAGTCGATCAGAGCGTAGTAACAAGTTTAGGAAGCTGAGTTTGATCTGATACCACAAGATTTCAGCCCGCAGGTATAGGATCTGTCGCCGATTGAAGAGTGCTAACGATGTTAGGACGCCGAGTAGGAGCACGACTATGCCCAGATCGAGCGCTTCGGTGAGGGGAACGTAGAAAAGATCCATCTGGTATTGTAGAAGCCCCGTAGTCACAGAGTACCAGGAGCAGGGACCAGGTCCAGATTGAAGTCGAGAACCGCGGGATACTAGATGGATAGACCGTAGTTGTATACTAATAGAACCTCGAGAGAAGGGAAGTTTCCGGACATGCTCGATGGGACGTGGAGCATCTCCTAATAAATGTAAGAACTGACGCCGACCTTCGGTCCTGGGAGCCAAGATGCTGTATTCTCTCGGATACGTGATGCGAGAAGCAATAAAAGAAGGTAATTAAAGTTGTCGGGGATGCTTTCAAGCTTATCGGGTGACCAAGCAAAGTTAAGATGATGTATTAAGTTATCCCATCTTTTGTTCGGTTATATTTGCATCGGTAGGCAAGAATCTTGCACTTCAAATGTTTTGGGAAGGTTCGATCTCAGATGCCGAGGAGCCTTCTATATCCACCGAACTCACCTGGGTAGTCTGGCAACAGTAAAGGGGTAATTATATGATACGTGCGATGCGTGTAATATGTATGACCTTGCAATGGTTGTCTACTGTTACATATCCATTATTATGTATCTAGCTCTCTGGGGACCTTTTTTCCTAAGACATAACCATTCAAAATCTGTAGATTGTCATGGTTGAGAAAGGGGGCTCCCAATAGATCGCTATATACGATACGCAGTATCGATGCACCAATCGGTTTATATCCGATAAGCGAGTACTTAAATCCCCGGGCTCTACTGTACTAAGTAAGTATCTTCCCTATCGCCCCCACGCTAAGTTAATCGCTTGGCGGCGCCGATCAATCGATTCTCGAAAGCCAAAACTTTTTTTCCAATTCGGAGTTGGTGATCGGTGTCGAGCAGTGTCTGGACGGATAGAAGGCGTGGGTTTATCTGTCTTCCGTTTTTCTTTCTTGCTTGACCGACCTTCATTCTTTTGTAATCTATACCCCAACTTTCGCCGTCCTTTCTTCTTCTTTCTCACGATGAGGGCTTCGCGGGCGGTAACCGCTGCTCTCGGCGAGAGTCGGATCCTGGGGTCGAGATGCAGCGCCAGGTTCTTGAGCATACGTCCGACGGCTTCGGTATCACCCTTCCGGGGCCCCCTAATCGCGGCACCGGTCCAGGTCGGCGGGAGGAGATATTTCAACCTGACCAAACCGAGATTTGCCGCTGTCAGCGGTGCTGCCGGCGCTGCGTAAGTTGGGAAATGATGGATACCAGGTTACGGTTTACTCGTGCACAGATTTACTGATGTGCTGTTGAATAGGCTAAGGAAGGCCGCTGAGGATGCTGCGAGTCTGACACCCGAAGCAGTCGCTGCTAAGATGAGCCCAGAGGAGAAGAAACGCTTGTCGAAAGTGCGCAACATAGGTATTGCTGTACGTTTTTATACCACCACTACCGCCTTGCCTTGCAATCCTCGAGATGTCTCGGATGGAATGGGAGACTTGAAGAGGGAACTGCAATGAGAAATTATGGTTGCTGAAAGAAGGGTGACAGGCACATATCGACAGTGGAAAGACCACGGCCACCGAACGGGTCCTCTTCTATACCGGCCGGATTAAGCAGATACACGAGGTCCGGGGCAAGGACGGCGTCGGATCGAAGATGGACTCTATGGAGCTCGAGCGTGAGAAGGGAATCACTATCCAGTCCGCAGCCACGTTCTGCGACTGGAAGAAGATCGAGGACGGCGAGGAGCAGACCTACCACATCAACCTTATCGATACCCCCGGACATATCGATTTCACCATTGAGGTCGAGCGTGCTCTGAGAGTTCTCGACGGTGCCGTGATGATCCTGTGCGCCGTCAGCGGCGTCCAGTCGCAGACCATCACCGTGGACAGACAGATGAAGCGGTACAACATCCCCCGGATCAGCTTCGTCAACAAGATGGATCGCATGGGCGCCAATCCCTGGAAGGCCGTCGAGCAGATCAACTCCAAGCTGAAGATCCCTGCGGCCGCTGTCCAGATACCAATCGGTATCGAGGACCAGTGCAAGGGAGTCGTCGATCTAATCAACATGAGATCTATCTATACCGAGGGGCCGAGGGGCGTCCAGGTCCGGGTCGAGGATAAGGTGCCCGAGGACCTCCGGGAGTTCGCCGAACAGAAGCGCCAGGAGCTGATTGAGAAGCTGGCGGACGTCGACGACGAGATTGCCGAAATGTTCTTGGACGAGAGGACACCTACCCCGGAGCAGATCAAGGCGGCCATCCGCAGGGCCACCATCGGCCTGAAGTTCACCCCCGTCTTGATGGGGTCCGCCTTGGCCGACAAGTGCATCCAGCCCATGCTTGACGCCGTCTGCGACTACCTGCCGAATCCTGGTGACGTCCAGAACCTGGCGCTGGACAAGTCTAAGGGCGAGGCGGAGACGAAGCTGGTCCCTTACAACTCGCTGCCCTTCGTCGGTCTGGCCTTCAAGCTCGAGGAGAACAACTACGGCCAGCTCACCTACATCCGGGTCTACCAGGGCACGCTGAGGAAGGGCACCTACTTGTTCAACTCGCGGACCGACAAGAAGGTCAGGATCCCGCGTATCGTACGGATGCACTCCAACGAGATGGAAGACGTCAGCGAGGTCGGCGCCGGAGAGATCTGCGCCGTCTTCGGCGTCGAGTGCGCGTCGGGCGACACCTTCACCGACGGGAACCTGCCGTACACCATGTCCTCCATGTTCGTTCCCGACGCCGTCATGTCGCTCTCGATCAAGCCCAAGCGGACGACGGACGCCGACAACTTCAGTAAGGCCATGAACCGCTTCCAGCGCGAGGATCCCACCTTCAGGCTGTACGTTGACGAGGAGAGCGAGGAGACCATCATCTCCGGCATGGGCGAGTTGCACCTGGAGATCTACGTCGAGCGTCTGCGCCGCGAGTACAAGGTCGAGTGCGTCACGGGCCAGCCCCGCGTCGCTTACCGCGAGACGATCTCCCAGAGGGCCGACTTCGACTACCTGTTGCGGAAACAGACCGGTGGTCCGGGAGATTTCGCCCGCGTGGTCGGTTGGATCGAGCCCAACTCGGAGCCAGAGCAGAACAGCTTCGAGAACCAGGTGACGGGCGGTGCCATCCCAGACAAGTTCATCTCCGCATGCGGGAAGGGCTTCATGGAAGCCTGCGAGAAGGGTCCCCTCCTGGGCCACAAGGTCATCGGTGCCAAGATGGTGGTCAACGACGGCGCAACGCACGTCACGGACTCGTCCGACTTCGCCTTCAGCCTGGCGGCGCAGATGGCCTTCCGCAAGGTCTTCCCCGACGCCGGCGGCCAGGTCCTCGAGCCGCTGATGAAGACCACCATCATGGCGCCCAACGAGTTCCAAGGCAACGTCCTGATGCTCATGAACAAGCGCAACGCCACCATCATCGACACGGAGATCGGTAGCGAGGACTTCACCCTCATCGCCGACTGCAGCCTCAACGCCATGTTCGGATTCAGCACGCAGCTCCGGGCCGCCACGCAGGGCAAGGGCGAGTTCAGCATGGAGTTCAGCCACTACGCGCCCGCGGCGCCGCATCTGCAGTAAGTTTAACCCCCTTCCCCCCTTTTCAGATAAGTGGTGTGATCGTGGGACGAGAAGATAGCTAACGACCCTACAGGAAGGAGCTGGTTGCCAAGTACCAGAAAGAACTCGAGGCCAAGAGAGCGAAGTAATGTCCGTGATGGTTTGAGTTGATTGATAGACTCGGGAGCTTGTGCCGGATGACCCAAGCCATTTTGCGATCCAAGCGAGGCGGCGATAGATGCGATAGAGCTGATGAGCGCTTAGACCCCGCGCCATAGAGTCGTTGTACACTGAATGTGTGCCGAACTGTGATGCCACCCATCACCGCGATAAAATGGAGCGGTATGAAATCTCTGGAGAGGTTAATGTAAGATTCATGTATATAGAGATGTACAGTCATGACGCCGGAGTTAGGGGCGGGAAAGAACTTCGAATAGGGGCACACACGCCATGTGGATATGCAAATAGAATCGAGACGGAACCTCCTCCCTCTATCCTCTGCGTCTATATTCTTGCGAGAAGGTAGTATTCGTCTTACGTGGTCCTCGACTCCATTCCTAGAGGAGCCCTCCCAGTTTCTGTCCGTCTGTCTTGTCTTCATTGATGGTAAAGGTCAAGGTAAAGGATGTGTGCGAGAGACGTTACGGGCGTTAAATGTGTTCGACTCTTAGGAGCGATGTTGCTGTTTCTTGGCAGGAAAGGGGGCATATCCATGTAGAACAGGTACTTGAGAACCTACCTAGGCACGTATTGATCCCGAGGGACCCATCATCGATCCGGGGGAGTAGCGTCTACCCCGTTTTGTCTGTTCGGAGCCGAGAATGGCGGGGGGGTGCTTGTGCAACAGTGAGGATCCGACTGACTTCCCCTGGTGAATAACTAACTAGCTTGCCGAAAGCGAAAACCCGGTCCTACTATACCCCTTTACATTGGTCGTTTCCATCAGAATATAGTCGTTTATCTCAGGGCCATGTACAATCGGTAAGTAGGCGTGTGTATCACAACCGTTGCTGGAGGCGGTAGGTAAGGATCACTACATCTTCTACGCCGGAAAGGACTACTAGACGTCTCCTGCGGGTTTAAAACACTCGACACGAAAGGCGAGTGCGTATAGGTAGACAGTCACCAATGACATAATTCCTCGCGATAAACTAAAACAGCTAGTAGTGTGCGAGGCGCGTTGCCTCGCGGGGTTTGGTCATCAAAAGTTCATTTCATAGCATTACTGGCTCTGTAGCTTCTAGCTTTCCCTCTCTCCCTCCACTAGTTTCCGACGCTCTATAGGACCACGCATTTCTTCGGCATTCCGCAGGGGCCGCCTTCGGTCTCCTGGGCCGGAGCCTGCTTCGACTGAGGCTGGGGTGCCGCGCGGGCGTCGACGCGCTCCGACTTCCGCGCCTCTTCGTCTCCCGCCTCCGCCGCAGCCCCGTTTGCTACATCATCACGGCCACCGCCATGGAGTCACTGCTGGGGGGAGCCGGTGAACTTGGCGACGGCCTTGTAGAACTCCTCGCCCTGGATGCGGGCGATCTCGAGCTCCTTCTCCGAGGGCTGGCGCGAGCCGTCGGACCCGGCGAAGGTGCCGGCGCCCCAGGCGCTGCCGCCGCGGGCCTCGCTGAGGTCGACGAGGTGGGAGAAGGACTTGGCGTAGCCGAGGGGCACGTAGATGAAGCCGTGGTGGGCGAAGGTGGACATGGCGGCGATGGCCGTGGCCTCCTGGCCGCCGCCCTGCGACGCCGTCGAGATGAAGAGCCCCGCCATCTTGCCCCAGAAGCCGCCCGTGCTCCACTGCTTGCCCGTGTGGTCGATGAAGGCCTTCATCTGCGCGGGGAAGTTGCCGTACCGCGTCGGGATGCCGAACAGGATCCCGTCGTACGCCTCGAGCGTGCTCGGGTCCTCGAGGATCGGGATGTCGGTCGACTGGCCCGGCGCATGCATCTTCTCAAGGACCTCCTTAGGGAGAGTCTCGGGGACCCTGAAAGGGGGGGAGAGGATACCGTTAGCCTTTGCCACTCACAGCCGCGGATATATGAGCCAGTTATCTTACTGGTAGAGATCGACAGTACCGCCGGCCTTCACGATACCCTCCTTCTCGGCCTCCGCCATCTTGCGGATGTGGCCGTACATGGAGTACTATATGGGTCGCGTCAGCTGCATATATTCCTATGAGATCCATTTCGTCTGTATGATGGCTTGTAGGGTTCGAGAAACTGAGAGGTCGGTAGGAGGCTAATGATTGTTCCGTGTGTAGAGTGGAGTACGCCGGACAAGCCGGACGCCGATAGCAAGCTTCCAGGTTACTGCGGCATGCCGACATTCTCGGCGGCCCGCCCGTCCCACTTTCGGGTGCGGCACCCTCCGTGAGGAGGGGTGCGGTCTTGGCATATATGCCCCGCGCTCAGAAGACTCCCCCCTTGACTCTTGTGATGTGCTGGAAAGACGTTCGCAAGGGATCACTTACAAAGACAATTGCGATCTTGGGCGCCATCTCGAAAGCTGATAAGGCGTAAAATATATCGATGTAGGGTTAGACTAGCTGAGGGAGGTAAGTACTGAGTCTCGGTAGGATAGGCGGCTGAATAGGACTTGATTCTGTAACTTTGTTGCACTGGGAGTGTTCAGACAAAGAAGGTTCAGCCCCGCCGAGGGAGCGAGTCCTCGGGTTTATATACTCGAGACAGGAGCTATGCACGCATGAATCTTCCAACTAATGTTAGCTCTGGCGTCAAATCTTCTTCTCGTGGGGGAGACATGCATAGTGCTCCAGAGAATGCGCATCGAGCCCGTCGAAGGAGACAGAACGGTCTCCAACGCCTATCGTGGTGGAGGCGATCATCACCGCCCACTCATCAGTCTTGTCTCAACTCCCTTCGGCAACGCGTCCCTGGCATGGGGGTCGACACTTCGTTCCTTTCCCCCTTAGGCGCAGGGTTCGCGTTGGCCGTGAGCGTGTGAGGGTTACTATGGCGTCAGCATTTTCTACCAAGACCCCTTACTCGTGCCGAGCCCCACAAAGATGAGGATTTCATCATCATTACTAACTCTGTGCTGGTGGCTATTCATGATTTGGCGGGCCGATCAAAGTCATTCAAGTGGGCCCGGAATAGGCCTTGGAGCCAGCCCCTTGTCGTTCAAAGCCCCTAGGCGGCTACTGAATGGAGCCAGAGAGATGGCCTCCAGCTCATCAGGAGCAACCTGACAGACAAACGCCGCCTCAGAAAGGCTGCTCCTCAGTGTTGGAAAGTACCGTGGCACCTCACTTCACGCAAATGGGGACATTTTGAATTCGAAGATATTTCTCTTTTCACCTTACAAGGACCGATTCACAAGAATATCCATGTAACCAACCACGGTAAGTTGCTGCGCTGCCTCTGCGGCACCGGGCGTTACAATACAAAGCCCTGGATAGGGGAAAGGGAACGTGGGGGGCCCACGATCGAACGGCGGCGTAGTCTAGAAGTTGATTATACGCAGAGTGCAGGATATATGAATGGGACTTTTTACTAAAGCTCTTCATGCTTGCTGCTGATTAAGAACTTACGAGCCATTAAGTAATGGGTAGGTTCGTGGGCTAGCGTCTCCACAAGGCTTTTTGACAAATGCTTCCCTCAGCACCAACCGCTTTCGTACTTACTAAGTAAGCAACGCGCAGAAGCCCACTAAATAACTTTTGGAGTTGAATCGAGTTTCGGAACTTTTCCCTCTTCAGGATATTTTCGGGTCTGGGCCCTGATGCGATGGGTAGCGATTATTTATGAAGTGCTTCGTGCTGTTCCTGTCAATATTGTCCTTACTGACACATCCTTACGTATAATTCACCATGATCTTCGTTTTAAACGTGCAGTTATACCACATGCAGGACGTTCTACCTGATCACAGCAGCAACTGAGCTGAGCTATATGGGATGGCATACAGTTAAATCGCATAGAAAAATGCATCGCGAGAGTACGCCATAGGTGTTGCAACTGGATAATTAGTTTACTATCTATAATGTATCCAATATCTCAGCCGCTAATAAACAGATCCAACATCTCACCCCTATCCCTTAGCCGCCGTCGCCCTCCTGACATGCGCTAGCTGCGTCGCCAGGAACCCCACGCCGCCAACCATCAGCGTGACGCCGGAGTAGACGATGAGCCCGTTCCAGGCGGCCTCGGAGTAGCTGCGCAGGATCGCGCCCGCGATGGGGGTGCCGACGAGCACGGCGGAGCCCGTGAAGATGAACGTCATGCCCATGCGGGTGCCGAGGCGGCTGAGGTCCGGTGTCAGGACGGCGATGGCGCTCGGCGGCAGGCTCGTGACGCCGCCGTTGAAGAAGCCGAAGAGCAGCGCGAAGGCGACGAGCCCGCCGAGCCGCCGCACGCCGAGCCAGGCGAGCGCCAGCACCGCGGCGCCCAACGTGGTCCCCGCCAGCATGCTGACGGAGCCCAGGCGGTCGGCGGCCAGGTTCGGCAGCAGCCGGCCGAGGATGCTCCCCGCGTTGAGCACCGTGACGAGGTAGGCCGACGACGAGGCCTCGTCGGCGGAGGAGGAGCCTGCGGCGGCGTCGCCGGGCGCCACGATGCCGTGCCGGATGGCGAACAGCTGGATATAGAAGTAGGGGACGTAGAGGCCGACGTATGCGAACATGCCGGCGAGGTTGAACAGCATGTACGGCCCGTCGCGGAGGGCCTGGGGCTCGAAGAAGGCGCGCTTGCGGGCCGGCGGCGGCACGCGCGTTCGCATGAAGGCGACGGGTATCGCCGACAAGCCCAGCAGGATGAAGGCGATGACGCGCGTGGCCCAGGCAAAGCCGACGGCAGGCTGCAGCCGGCTGAAGATGATGGGGAATACGATGCCCGCGAGCGGCGAGCCGACGGACTGCATGCCGAGCGCGAAGGCGCGGCGCCGCGCGAAGTACTGGCTCATGATGGCGGCCGCCGGCAGGAACAGCAGGCCGCTGCCGACGCCGACGCAGACGCCCTGCGCCAGCAAGACCTGCCAGTAACTCTTACAGATGGAGGTCATGAACATGCCGAAGACGATGAGAAATAGGCCACCGACCATGAGGCGCCGGAAGTTGCCCGCGTCGAACAAGGGCCCCGACACGATCCCTAGTAGCAGCAGCAGCGCGCCCTGCAGCGAGCCGACCCAGCTTATGGCCGACGAGCTGTGGCCCCGCAGCAGCTCCGTCTCGTAGTACGTCTGGAACACGCCGAAGCTGTTGATCAGTCCCCACGTGTTTATCATGACAACGAACGAACAGGCCACCTGGAGCCAGGCATTCCAGCCGCCGTCCGGGACCGTCATCGTCGTCGGGGCTTGGCCCGGTCGTGGTGGCGTCGCCGTCTTAACGGGATTGGTGGTGGCGGTCTCGGCGCCGACACTGGTGGGAACTTTGTCCGTTTTCTTGTCCGAGTTTTCGGGGCTAGTTCCCGCATCGACCCCTTCGACGGACGCCCCGCCGGATTCCGGCACCTCTTTCTCTGTTATCGCCATGTTCTGTGAGCCCGTAAATTTCCGTGGCTGAAACTACCCAGTAAGCAGGTAAGGGAGATCCTATTGCGCTTCGACTACTGTGCAAGTAGCTGCCGGGCTGCCTTTTTAGGTAAAACGACCTCGGCTGCCTCAAGACTCAGCAACGCCACACTCTCCCTTCTTTTACGCTAGTCGGAAAGTCGTCGTCTAGGAATTCATCGTGGCATTGGAATTGTGAGTAGTCAGTCAATCGGCCAATTCTAGGGTGTGGTACTCGGTAAGTGTAGCCCGCTGTTCTCTGTAATCGTCGCACGCAATTGCACCACAGCTCGCACGCCTTGCATAAGAATGCAAGTATATTTTATAAGTCTGCTTCGTTGGGAGATGAACAGGCCGGAGAAGAAGGGGAAAAACAAAGGCGGATCCTCCCTCGACGCCGCGGATGACAGCCTTATATGAAAGAGCAGTGGGTTTCGAAGCGAAAACTTAAAAGACGTTTGTCAGCTTATTTCCCCAAATAGCAACTGAGCGATCAGGGAAAGCCACATATCCGCAATTAACCCCTTGTTATCGCGAGATCTCTCCTTACTGTGCTGCCAAGGGCCGAGCTGGGGCGGCAATAGAACGGATTACTGATCATAACTACCAAAGTCCCGCGCGGCGGAGAATACGGCAGTAACGTTCGCGGGAGGCTCGCCATATGCGCCGGATTGTTAATTGGATCACGATCTCTGTGGGCTTATTCCCATGTCATTTCCGACACACTTACCGAGGTAACTCTCCTGATCATCGCGCGTACTGCATATAGTTGTAATCATGCTCAAAGAGGCCAGGAAAGATATGTACCTTGAGAATCTGGAAGCCCCGGTGCGTCATCTGGAGACTCGCTAGTCCAAAGTCGGAAGGAAGCTCGACTTCTCATTACATAAAAGGGAGTCCTACATCTCGTGGGCCGCTACAGGATCCTTAGCTAGCAGGAAACTTCAGACGAAGGAGAAATATAGGTAGACAGCTGGTCTAACCAAGAAGAGGTGCCTGGTCTTCGTGGAAGCAAGATGACCCCTATATTCACTCTTAGGGCAGCAGCAGTTTGCGTGGAACAGCTAGCCGAATACTTACAAGCTGGTTCTCAAAGTCGAACAGATGAGTGTAACACAGTTAGAAGTCTATTAGATGAACTAAAAATAGATTAAACATGGGTGCTTACAGAGCCCATGTATGTCTTGCAAGAGACA